>JAVDBV010048391.1:0-30400 GCA_032619315.1 Piper longum | reverse complement strand
ATATAATATACATACATATACACATACACACATATAGATTGTATAGCCTGGGGGCGACTGCAGGAAAAATAGGAAAACATTTCTAGAATTTCTTCAATCTGGGTCGTTGGATATAATCTGATGGTTCAGATCTATTGTGGCAGATGAGCACAGGAGCAAGGGTGCAGTGATGAGCAAGGGGATGGGGACAAGGGCGTGGCATAGGCGGGGTGGCAAGGGGGCACGTCGCGCCGGGCGGCGACCCAAACGGGGGCACGGTGACAAAGGTGAGGGCATGGGTTCTACGGACGGCGGTGGATTAGATGGAGATTAAGGTTTTTTTTAAGAAAACAGATATGAGCCGTCAAATTATATTTGACGATCCAAATTAGAGCGACTACTTTCCTGCAAGGGGGTGTGGGAACCCTCGTAACGCCTTCCTTCATAGAAGGTTGAGATTCTTGAGTGCTGGGGTGGGTCGAGGTAAGGTTGTGGGTCGAGATTGGGTTGACCAAGGCATCCTTCTCATTGAAATTGTGAATTAACCTATCAACACAGCATGGAAACAAGAAGAAAATTTTTTACTTGGTTCCACGTGGTTCTATTTGATTATTTTTACAATTTACAATCAAAGTGGATTTTGCCGCTTTTGATTTGTTGATTCCGAGTTGTGCAGACATTTCAAGGATTAAATTTGATCCTGTGGCACGCTGATGAGAAAATAGACCTCGCCAATGCATTCGGATCGTCAAAAAATAGAGGGGTACCGAGTTTCAGATGAAACTGAGAATGGGAAGGCTATTAAATATTCTCCTGATTGAAGAAGTGTTGAACCGGACCGCCTTCAGATCAATTTGGGTTGAAAATTGAGTCTGGACCGGGATCGGGTCAGTCGGTAGTTATGGTTCGGCGCTGGCGGGTAGTAGCCGGGTCTCAAACCGTCTTCGGATCGCCTCAGATCTGTCAAACAGGCGGCCAATGATGGGCGATCGCGGCACGGGCACGTTACAGCAAGGCGGACGTGGTCGGACTGGTCTACTAGTCGGGTCGGCGATGTATGGGTTCCAGCGACCCGTTTAGCATGGGCACCGGTGCAACGTCGGCGACGTGTGGGCTCCAGAGACGATAGCTCTGGCCACGGTGGCGACTGTGATCGTCCAGATAGGTTGAGTTTGGCGATAGAAGTTGAACCAGGGTGGTTCGGTGGTTGGAGACTGCGGTGGTCGCGGCAATATCGCCGGAAACTTCCCCGGCGATAGTGATATCGCCGTGAATTTCACTGCATTTTCCGTCGAGTGAAAGCTCGGAAGGCGGCGGTTCTTGATTGGATCGTTTCTCCAGCTGCAAGGGAAAGCTTTTGAACGTGGTGATACGGCCTGATATAGTCAGTGATGGCCAAACAGCGGCGTCAAAGTCGGCTGTGCGTCATGGAGGTAGGTGTGTCTCTTATCCGGCTAGATCTTCTCGGCTGTTTTCCTGCGATGAAGGGCTTCTACAGTGGTGGGGCACGGTCTGGTCTTGTAGAGGGATGTAAGAGCTTCACAACGGCAGTCTTCGACAGACTTGGGACAAAAAGTGGCCGAAAGTGGGTGAAAAACCCTATAGAATAGCAAAACCAATAAAGATCTCGTCTTCTCTGGCTCCGGTGAGCGGCAAGATGGCGTGGTAACCCTCCACCTTCCTAGGCTTTGCTCCACCATACTAGAATATAAATACTTCCCGGTTTCCCTCGAACGGTCCGGCCAGCGGCGGAGGCCCACTTTGGTGTCAGCGAGATGAAGACCTGGTCGGCGGCCAGGGAATTTGACAGGCAAAAGGCTGGGGGCGCTGCCGCTTCTTCTCTCCAAAAACTGCTTCACCGTGGTGGAAAGGGGATGATATTCATAGAGTTTGAGAGAAGAGTAGATAGGCTTCTCGATCTTTATGTGATTATAACCTCATGTATCTGATATATATGGAAGTCTGGGAGGCGGAGAATAGATAAGCTTGTGAGAATTGTAGAGTCTTGTACGTGATTTCAAGCCAATTCATGCATGTATATTTCCAGTTCTTTTTGCCATCTCCCTTCATGTACCTACATCCTCTCCATCTTCTCCTCGTTTTATTTTGTTTTAAAAAATAACAATAGTGGGCCCCACAACTCATATTGGTACAAACTTTGACCCCCTCGCCGACTTCGTGCAAAGAGGAATCGATTTTGTGTTGCAATTTTTTTTTCATTTTTTTTTTGCCGTTCGTTTTTTTTTTCAACACTTTTTTTTAAAAAAATTATTTCTTTTTTTCATTTTTTTTGAAAAAAAAAACTAGCTATGTACAAAATTTTAAAGAAATTCAAACCAGGACGACCCCTCCCAGGACAAAGCAGAATCTTGGTGTCTTGGTGTTAGAGTATGAAAAATATTATTGTTGAAGAATGCAAGAAGCCCCCAGTTGAGAGGAAAAAGTTGTTGGCGCTATGTTTCTATGGCAGAGCATGTTGTAACCTTAGCGGATCAATAACAACTTTAACCATGTTTGGAAATATTATGGAGTCTGATGTGCTGAAGTCCCCAAAGAGACCAACTTTATGTACCATGTCCAAAGAGAAATGAAGGTCAAAAGTCTCACCTTCAACCATAAGTATTAATTGAAGTTTGATAAATCACAGCTTGGTGAGACTTCGACATCTACATAGTCATTTGCAAAAAAATTTTACTCCAACTTATTGTCATCATTAGGAGTGGGGAAAAATTGAAAAACTACTAATAGTATCATTAATGTATGCTCTGGCACAAGACTGATTTTCTAAATAAGAAGCAAGGAGATTAAGCAAATAGGTTTAGATGATGCTTGAGGAGGATGTGAGTCACTCTGTGGTAGGGTGAATTGTTGAAGCAGTGCGACTTGTGTTTTAGTCGACTTTGCAATTTCCAGCAACATTTTTGTTGGCGTTGTTGGCGGGGTTGAGGTAGTGGGTAGAGTGACATCGTCAGGAGATGCATCTTCGTGTAATTGCTCTGACCTGGGTAGAATGCATGACTCGAAAATTGGAACATGTGCTCACAAGGTTAGTGGTAGAATCGGATCCTTGTGAGGTCCTGATTCTCTGATGATGACAAGTGCTGAATCATCTTCAGAAGTTGGCCTTCGTTCAGCGACCAAGGCTGGTCGAGGCTCTAAAGTAAGCACAGGTCTGGGGTCCAATGACAAGACTGGTTGAGGGTAAGGGGACAAGATCTTCTTGCCACTCGGGGCATGAGATACTTCTTTTGGTAGTGTCACTTGGGCTTTGTTGTTCTTTGGGCTTCAGCTTCTTCCGTCTTCTCTCTTAGTGCTTTGTTCAGAGATGTCAGGGACAGCTGAGGAGCTATGAACCACTGGAGGTGTATGTGGAGCGACATGATGAGACATCGCCAGTGGTGGAGCACTGTTAGGCCCGTATCCTGGCCAACGCATCATCGAGTATGGAGGTGGGCATGGTGAAGGTCCATAGCACCCATATCTAGCCCAAGGTGGTGGAAACGACACCGAATAGAGATATGCATCATGAAACTGGTGGGTTGACCATCACCGTGTGGACGCTGCAACGTGTTTGTATGGCTGCATTGCAAAACCTTCAAATGGCCCCAGTCTTAACTTCAAACATTTCTGCAAAGAAAAAATAAAACATCTGAAAGGGAACGTTAGTTGTTTGACCGCCTTGAAAGCAACATCTTCTCTTTCTGCAATCTTTGGCCTAGTTGATAAAGAAACCTCAACTTTTCAGCAATACTGCAGCCATTGCATAGGTCCCAGTGAGGTCGCTAACGGATTTTATATGCCTTCGCTAGACGAAAAGCTGGGATACTTTATGTGTGGGGGCAAATCAAAATAAGGTTGACTCAAGGCACCTATCAACACAACATAAAAATAAGACAAGAAGATTTTAACGTGGTTTCGTATAGTTTAATGTGAATCCAAGAGTCAGTCGCCGTTTACAATCCTATTTGATGATTTTCACAATTTATAATCAAAGTTGATTTTTTCATTTTTAATTTGTTGACTCAGAGTTGTGCATGCTTTCCAAGGCTTGAAATTGGTCTATGTAATAATCTGATGAGAAAATAGACCTCACCAATGCATCCAAAACATAAAAAAAAAGGGGTATCGAATTTCAAACGAAATGGAGCACGAGATGGCTGCTAAATCGTCCCCAAATTGAAGAAGCGTTGAACTGGATTGGCTTCGGGTCGGTTTGGGTTGAAAATTAAGTCTGGACCGGGCTCAGGCCAGGCGGTTGGGCTGGTTTGACGATAGTCGGTAGTAGCCAGGTCTCAAACAATCTTCGGGCTAGTCTTGGATCTGGTTAGACCTTCAGGCAATGAATGACGATCATGGGAGCGGGCACGTAAACAGCCAGGCGGACGTGGTCACTGTAACACCCCACCTATAAACCCAATACGAACCACGGGTTTCCTACCATACAAATCCAAACCTACGAAAGAGTACGTTCAAATTATCAAAAATGATTGAATAAGTTGTATAACATGCATATTAGAAATAATAATTATTTACAAGGCAACAATTAAATTTATTAATAATTATAAATTAATTGTTCAACTAATATCATGCCAAATAATAATTATTCAAATCCCATAAACCTAATCATGTTCAACTATCATATAATATAATATCCCAAATAATATATGTAAATAATCAAATAGCAAGAAAAAATCCATTAATTAAGATATGAAATAGTCCATCCACCAGAGGTCTCTTTGTCCCTGCCAAGGCACTTATCTTACGCTAATTTATATATACGAAGGCAATTCCACATTAATGATAAAAGTACTAAGTCTATATAACCAAAATGAACAATCTAAACAACATAATCAAATATATGAGTTTACATCTTAACCCATGTTTTAGGAGAGTCTCCATCCTCCCAAAAAATATATTACCATCATAATAATAATCATTGTCATTTCTTAAAGGAGACAATAGTCCTCACCTAAACTCTAGTATTAGAATATTTACTGGGCTACACCTTATCCCTATGACCTCATGACCTTTTATATTTTTTTATGTTTTGTAGTGAGCCATACAGTGTGGTGTGACACCTCTAATACCAATGTTGTGGCTATACCCTTTACTTGACTAAGCAATGACAACTAGAGTTTATCTACCATCCTTAAGGTTATACATATCTCTATTCTTCGGTATTATCTTTCCCCTTCACTAGCTCTCAAACAACACTTAAATGACACCGATCGATACACATTACTCACACAACCATATTGAATACCAAAATGATAATATGTCATGCTTGTATACACAGTCCATGATTTGGCAATAAGCATAATATCCATCTTGAGCTCATTTACTCAAATAAAGTATATATCATATATCAACTCATTAATAATATCAAACAAGCATATTTAAAGCATTAAATAATTATTAAATACTTTAATTAAGAAACATTAAAAACTATTGTGACGCTCAGGTGCTTAGTTTCTAGCGCTCAGGTGCTCAAGCAAAGTGATTGAGCCCCCAATTTCCTACCACTTAGACGTCGTGGCAGGTTTTACACTTCCAAAATTTTCACAAATTTCGTATCTTTTTTATTCACAATCAGTCAAGTTTGATTTTTTTTTCGTACCAACAAGTTCATATGATGATTCTAGACATACCTAAGATAAGATTTTCATCAAATTAATTGTTTTTAACTCAACCATAAGGGACAAATCATACAAAAATGTAAAAAATATAGAAATGTAGGCGGATCTGACACCAAACACTCAACAAGTAAGGAGGGGAGGAGGGCTTACCTCCAATGAACAAATGAGAGGTTTCTTAGGGCTTCTTACACCAAAACCTACTATCCTAAGACTCGATTAAGTTTGGAAAGCTCGAAGGGAGCTGAAAGAGGCTAAGGAAGAAAAGTAGCCAACGAGAGGGAGAAGGGTTGAAGGAGATGAGGAAACGAGTGAAAAGGCCGAAAGAGAGGTGGGTTTTAAAGAAAAAAGGAAAGCTCCATGTAAAACCCGTGACTTGAGTTAGATTTTTATATTACCGAACCAGTCGATTCAAACCGTTAATTCGAGTCAAGTTAGTTTCATGAATTGCGTGTTGAGGCGATGTCAGATGTGAATTATAAGCGACGAGGGTCAAATATATCGGAATATATGATGATAATGTCAAAAAAAAGGTGAAAAATGAGTTATCAGAATATAAAAAAATATTATATATATATATATTTTATGTATTTAATTGTAAAAATAGTTTTAGGCCAAATAAAGCATTAGGACTTATTATAGGGCAGTTAGCCCAGGCTATTAGTTATAGATGTGTTTTATGAGATTTTTCTTTATTTTTTTAAATTTTTTAAGATTTATTATAATGTAGTTTTTTTTTTTTACACGTACTCGAGTCAATAATTATTTACGACTTTGCCACCGAATTATTTTTATCTCCCGTCCCGACACTTTCCTCCCCCCCAAACCCTCGCCGCCGCGTGCGTTTGTCGCCGCCCCGCCCCCAGCGACACCTCGCCGCCGATCGACGCCGCCCTGCCCCACCGTGCCGTTTCCGTGCCGCCCCGACCATCCCCGGCCACCGTCTGGCTGCCACGAACGCGCGACGTTCCCGGAGTCGATTAGCCGCCGTCCGGGCCGCGCCGCCCCCGCGTGACGCCGACGACCACTCCCTCGATCTCCCTGAAATTCCCCCCCTACTTAGCGCTGCCGCCGAGGCCGGCCGTGGGTCCGATCGAAGCGACCGACCGCCCCGACCTAACTCGACGCCGCCGTTACCGCCCTTGCTGTCACCACCATTGGGTCGACCTAACCGAGCCGGTGCCGACCCTTACCCCTGACTGCCCGGCCGGAACAGTCGCCGGAAAACCGCCCCCCCTGCCCTTGATAAGAATTATATGAAATCCAAAAGGGTATTTAGGTAAAAGAATCATGTTCTCTCTTTAGCCGGTTGTTTTTGCACTTGATAAGAATTAAACATTATGCATGTGCTGCTGCTAATTAACATGAATTTATTACTTCAAGTTTTAGAATAATGATTTTAAATATAATTATTACATTTTCATTTTCATCCAACATATTTTTTTGAAAAAAAATATCAGTTCATTCGTATGACATCTAATGCAAAGAATAAGAATTGAGATCCTGCAGTTAAAATGATAGGAAAATTTTTAGTTAGAAGAAAAAAACAAAGATAATAAATAATCGAGAGGACAATAAATAAACGATAGGGCAATGGGTAATGGCTAAATTTGCTATTATTACATGGCAATAAAAATAAAGATCATGTAACGAATCACATTAATTATTATCATTTATTTATTATTATTAATTAATATATTATTTATTATTATTATTATTATTATATATTATTATTGTTGTTTAAAGGTAATACATACAGGGTTAATAAACAGAAGAGAACATTACTGCCCTACAGCCCGCCAGGTTCCTTTCCTATGCCTCCTTAGGTCGCCGCTGGCTGCCTCTCTCCCTTCCCCATGGAACTTGATTGCCTGGATGACGATTTTCTTGATCAAGCCACCAAAAACGGTGAGTTTCATCTTCTACCCAATCCCTAATTTTGCTTAATCGGTGCAATTTCGTCCATGTTTTGTATTTGTTTTTCGTTGTCTTGTTCACTGCTTTGTGTAGATTAATGATGGCTTGTGTTGGAATAAATGTAGTGAGGGTGGCGGGCAAGTTCCGGCCGAAGTCGAAATTTGGGCCCAAGAGCACAAACAAGCCATCTCAATCGGCTACGGTTGAGCCCCGAAACGAAGACGGCAAGAACGTATGTACAGAGAATACGTCTTCCGATGGGCGGGACGATGTTGGGCAGATGCCACTTGAGGTGACTGTTTTTTGTCGGGGTTGACTTGTTTCTTCAGTTGTTGCATTGTTGTATAATATTTGGACAATGTACGGGGAAACTTAGGTGACGTTTGATGTGAAATCTGGATCTCCACAGCTGAAAAGGTGTGAATTGTTGCGGGCGAATCGTGAAAATTCAAGCAAAGAGGTGAAAACTACGTATAGTTCTTTTTTAATTGATTTTCCATGTTGGTTTCGAAAATTATTAGGTGTTTATTAATGTTTTTCGGTCGTTTGCTCCATCAATGCATCAATCTGTGTAGAATTGTGGCTTTTATTTTTTGGTAATATTTAGATCTCATAGTTATATTATACATGCTTACTTTTTAAATATGAAGTATGATATTCATTGAATTGGATTTCTTAATAAAAGCGCTGAAAATTGATGGCAATACATGAAAATTCGAGCAAAGAGGTGGAGACTAGTCATAGCTTTTTCATTTGGTTTGTACACGATGGTTTCAAGAATTATTATGTGTTTATTCATATTTAGCAGTCATTTATCCCTGTAATGTATGACAATATATGTAGAGTTGTGGCTTTTTCCTAGTAATATTTAGATCTCACAATACTATTAGACATACTTACTCTTTAATATAAAGTATAATATCTGTTAAATTGGATTTCTTATTCTATTATTCTTATTTAATTTGAATGAGCAAAAGGAAGAAGCTATACAATAGTCTGAGGAATGTGGCGAAATAAGTTGTGTTTCTCAGAGATGCATGGATAATTATGGACAGTTATTCTTTGTTATATAGTATATTAAAGTAAATAATTAGATTTCTTTCAGGTTGAGCTTTCGTCTGTTGGTGATGATGATCTCTTTCCTTCCACTCAATCTATTGGTAATTTTCCCAACTATTTTGTACAAGGTGGTTTTTTTTATCAAAGTATTAACAAAGAAGGCATCAGCTTATCCTGTTTTGCGCTTTGAAAAGGAATGGATTTTGATTCTCTGCCACCTGCTTCTCAAGTCGAGGTTTTGAGCGAACAATCAGTTGGAAGCACCTTTTCTTCGAAAACTGTTATAAACAAACCTTGTGATTCATCAACCACATCGATGCCTGCTTCCCATGATGACATTGTTTTAGTTGATGAACGTATGGATGATGAACATTTGTGTAAACAGGTATCCTTGTTTCACACGTATGGCTTGTAGGCATTTTTTCTTTATCTACTGTCAAGCAATCTTTATATTTTCTGTTTTTATCTCAGGATGGCACAACTTATTATGGTCTAAATTCACTGCATAGTAATGCTTATGGACAGGACCTAATTTCTGGTATATACAAGTCTTCAAGCAATAGTAATTTTACTTCTTTTGGTTTTACTTGAGTATTCCTGATTTTGGAAACCCTTTGATAGACAGTGGAGTTGCTGAATTCGGGGCGAAAATGAGGAACTTCGTTTCTACCGAAAAGGGTAGTGCTCGGCTACGTAATGAGTCTGAACCTGCTAGTCCTTCAAAAGCTTCAGAGCTTAATTTTTTACAAGCTGAAGGTTTTGAAGAAGATCTACATCAATTCTCACCAAATGGCATGGTTGATGTCTGGCAGTCATATGATCCTTCAGTTATTGACACCTCAAATGTTCTTGAAATGCACGGGTCAGAACCGCTTTTGGATAAATCTCATTCAGAGATGCCTTCGGTAGAAGTTATTTTTTTTTTCAGTCTTCTTTTTCACTTGATTGGATAACTGAGGAATCTGGGTTGGTGTTCATGATGCATTTTAGTATTTCTTATTTCGATGGGAACTACTAAGTAGAACTTTTAGATATAATTGTTGGTTGTGAGTAAAATGTGACATCAAGGGTATATAATTGCAGGTCTCAAATGAGGTTTTTGAAATTGTACCAGAAAGCAATCGTTCTACATCATCTAATAGGCAGAATAGAAGAGTGACATTTGAGGGAATAGATAGAGAATGTGACACTGGAGCAGAAACCTCCATTCCACTTGTCGAAGGAGAACAATTACATGCAACAAATGAAGTACTTGGAATGTTAGAAGAAAATGCAAGTTGTGAGTTGCCGAGAAAAACCAGAAAAAGGGGACCTTTGGTTGGGATTATTGATGAATGTGAAAATGTGGGAAATAAAAACACTGAAGTGATTGAGGAAGATAGAGACAATGACAATGATGATGATAGTGATATTAACAAGCAAAAGAAGACTACCAAAAAACAAAGAGCCCCTACAACTGATAATGATAAGCCAGGTCGTGGCCATAAAAAGCCAGGTTCAGGTTCTAGCTCTGTGAACAATGAACAGTTGAAAAATAAATTTAGTCATTCTACCAGACGTAGCCAAAAGATAGGTAAAATTCATTTGGTTATTTATACTAGTACTTTCATGTGTATACAATTGCTTTATGTCTATAGTATGTTTGGTATGTGCTAATTTGCATGTTTCAGATCCACGAATTAAAGAATTGTTTGAAATGCCGGAAGAAGATATTGATCCTCAAAAACTGATTATAAAAGATTTGATCTCGCTTGCCAAAATGAAAGAGAAAAAGAGGGTAATTTTATTACTTTTTTGCATGCAACAGGATGACAAAAAGCTATTTAGAGTTGAATATTAATGCAAATCTTATGCTCCTTGTTGTATAATTAGAGTTACATATGAGTTCTCTTTACAGGTTAGGGAAGCAGCTGCTTCAAAGAAGTCCTCGACCAATAAAAGGTAGCGCGTAGCCTTTGTTGTGGTTAACCTGCAGAGTTGGATGACCAAGATATGTTGCTTTTACAGTATAGTGTTTCTAGCTGTTTATTTAACTGAAAATTGCTAATACTGCTCTTTCATAATGTCCAACGTTGTTTGCTTGTTGCATTCTGAAGCATAAATGCACGAGGCACCAGTTCTAGTAGTGCCTATTGCATGTGATAAAGATAATACGTTGTGCACTCACTTTTATCTCTTCATCATGTTTTTATAAGTTCTTTTTCAGTTCGGGTGATTTTGATAATGATGATTCTCCTTATAGCGAAGATGACGATTACATTCCAACTGAAGGACAGAATTCTGATGATGACAATCACATTCATGAAGAACAGCATAGTGAACCTAGTCGCCCTAAACTTAACTATCATTCTTTCATGGTAAAAACGCCAAGAGAGAGATGGTCAGCATCACAGACTCAATTGTTCTATGAGGTAATTTTATATGCACCTGGCTTTCGTAGATTTAGAATGTTGTAAGTTATAAACTTTCTTCCCTTTTCCAGGCAGTTCGACAGTTTGGATCAGATTTTGCTATGATACAACATATGTTTCCTGGTCGGACACGCCGACAAATAAAATCTAAGTACAAATCAGAGGAAAAAAGGCAGCCCAATCAAATGGCTGATGCTTTGATGCATCGTCCTAAGGGTGAGTTTTTTGAGCTTGGTGTTTTTGGTGGTATGTACATCATCATTGCCTTCACTTTATACCTTATATAAGCTGGGTTGGGGTACCCAGCATGGATTGATGTCATATATCGAATGCTCTTACATCTTAAATGTCTGTTTCCGTGAATCAAATACTTTTCTTGTTGCAACTTGTAAAGTAGTTTGCAAACTTCATGTGTTCTTTGGTGTACGCAATTTTAGTGCTTTGCAAATGTTAGTACTTATGTGGACTTTGTGTGCAGTAATTCCATCATGTATGTTCAAGTTGAAGAAACAACTATTTGGTTTTATATGTAAAAGGACAGCGGTTAATACTTAATCCAATAAAAATAGCATGTGGATTTTAGTCATCTTGTGTTTCTAACTGGTCCTTTTGACTCTTACCAGTTTGATTAATGAAATTATGGACATGACATCATCTTGTGCATTATTTCTGTTGACGTTCCACTGTATCTATGAGATTCTTTTTTTTCAGTTATTAAATCCAGCGCACTAAAACGAATCATGATTTCTCATGTAGATCACTCTCATTTTGAACTGGTGCTGGAACGAGTGAAAGCAGCCCAAGCAGAGCGAGAATGCAATGCATGGTCCGATTCCCCCATTCCTGACGGTGAAGATGAGGTGAGTTTCCATTTTCTGTTTTTACTTTGTCACATTCTTCTCAATTTCCCTTTATGTTCTAATTGAAGTCAACATGAAGAAAATTGAACATGGTTTTTGTCTTTAGGAAGGGGAAGACAATAGAGATGGAGTTACTGGAGAGCATGACCAAGCCACAGAGGAGACAAAAGTTGCAGAGGATTTGGAAACTGATGTCCCTAGTCCCGGTAAAGAAGAAGCTTATGATTGGAACGATTATACAAGTTTTGATACATATTACCCTGATCCAAAAGAAACCCTACATAGTTGATAAATAATCCACCTGTATTCTATATCTACCATTCCTTATTTTGGTTGTGATCATTTCTCATTTATGTAGTTTTTGTCTAGCAATTGTAGTTTTTTCTATGCCTACTCGTGGATTGTTGCCTTCAACTTCTCTAATTCATGATGGTTACTGGGCACCTCCTGTTCTACGTCTTCAACCTTCTCACGGACAAAAAAACAGTAGTAACCTTCAATGCCTATATAATGTATTAGAATTGTTCTGCATTTATATAAAAAAATGTGGTGTCCTGTATCTACGTGATTTTTAGGCTTTTTAAAGCGGTTAGTCATTCTGATTTGAAGTCTATAGATCTACTTTGTCAAGGTATTGGGGTTAACTTATTAATTATGGGCACATTTTCCTCATATGTTTGTATTAAGGCCCAAAAAAAACACGGAACGACGATTTTGATCATATTCGTAAATGACCAACAAAGAGGTAAGTCTATTAGTACAAACATAGGTCTATACGTCGATAGGCTTTCACGATGCAGTGGAGTGTTAGAATAATCGTTAATACAAAGATTGATGGCGTCTTGTATTTATATATAAGTTTGATAGATGGTGTCGAGTGTTTGTGGGTTTTTATGCCTTCTAAAATGACTAGTCAATTGGATTGGAACCTATAAACTCAATTTTAACCATATGTTCGTACAAAAATTAGTCATAAAAAACTTATTTTTAAAAATATAAAATAAATAACTTAATCTCATGCAAAATGTGGTTAATAGTCATAAAAAAACAAAACCAAAATATACAGGATGTTGAGTGAGCTTAGTAAAAGATGATAAGTAGTTGACGGTGCCTGCGGCCATCGTTTCACCTTTTGTCACGCATGTCTTCGGTGAAATGAATAACTGTTGAGAACCATAAGTTAATATCGTAGGTATAACGATGTGAAATTCTAAGCATATTATTATTTACTAATAAAAGGAGTATGCCTTAATAATACTACAAAGATAAATAGTCAATAACCCCTAAGCCCACGAGATCCATCGAACCATCAAAATTTAGACATGCATGCAGGGTAATATCACTTGTTTTATGACTGCCACTAATAATATTTAATAGAGGATGGTTTGCTTACACTTAATTTGGCAAATTTGAATGCCCCATGCAATGATCTTCCAGCACTCTCTGGCTTCGTAAGTGTAGACTAGCAGACTCGCGCTTTCTCCAATCAGGTGTATAACTCTTCCCATTAATCGATAGTTTAGATTTACCAGGGGTGTAAATGAGCCAAGCCTGTTTGCGAGCTTTTTGTGTTCGGCTGGGCTCGTGCTCGTGCTCATTAATTTTATGCTCGAAAAAATAATCGGTTCGTAATAGATAAACTCGTTGAATAATGAACAGAGCTTGAGCAAAGGAATGTTCTGCTCGGCTCGACTCGAAACTCGAATTCGATATGTTCAAACTCGAAAAAAAATATTCGATTTGGCTCGGCTCGTAAATATTATTGAAGTCACATTGAACTTATATAGTGTTTAAAAAAAATGATCTTATATAAGTGAGCACAGAAACATTCGTTAGGCTCGAGCTCGGTTAAAGCTCGACTCGAACTCGGCTCGAACCAAGCCTAAACACTATAAATTTTGGATAAGCTCGGCTCGGCTCGTTTATATTAAATCTCGGCATGTTTACATTAAAGCTCGGCTTGGCTTATTTTATATCGAGCCAAACTCAAGCACACCACTACTCGACTCGGCTCGGCTCGTTTATACCCCTATATTTACCAATTCAACCTTCTAGCAGATTGACCTAAGTGTCATGATCGATCCATGAACAAGGAAGTTGTTCTATGAGCGCATATTATCGGTAAGAGTCCTAATTATATCTGCAGCGCCCTGACTTGCAGTTTCAAATGAAACAACTACCACTATCATTCTTGAGGATAGATACCTGATATTAAGCAAGGGAGAAGACAGACTTTTCATTAGATCGCCTTTGATAATGCTTTTGCTCGGGTAGCTCACATGCATTCAGTTGATGTTTAATTTATTTGTATACTCAACTACTGTTTTCCGAGCAGCCAAAGGAACTCCATGACTCGCAAACGCTCGTATCATATTCTGAAGGCATCTTTCCAGATTATCATCTTCCGTTAGCTTTCGAAGGATAACATCAGCTTGCTCGGGATGATTTGCAAGCATGCCCATAAGATCCATCAATTTTTTCTACAATATCATAGTAAATTGAAGGTATGAAGTAGAGATGGAGGTAAACGTTTCGTCATAGTGTGTATGAAAGATAAAGATGAAGGCAATTGCTTCGATTCACTTAGAAGAACAAGATTGTCACAGGGAATCAAGATACAATATAGTATCAAAAACAACTTGGGTATGAAAGACGTACCTTTTCTCTGGCCGTTTCTTCAACAGAGAAGCAAGCAGTGGCGAGTGGTACGTGAAGCACCTTCCCATAACGTCAATGAACGATCAGGCGGAGGTGGTGGCATTAAATGAAAAAAAAAAGGAATGGGGCAATATTCTTATGGGAACTTAATGTAGCACCCTATTTTGGTTTAGCGGCTAACCAAACCAAAAATGTTACTTGCGAGTAAACCGTTTACTAATCTAATTGATTCGGTTAAGTCGTAACCTCAATGTCTCAAGATGGTGATGCAAACATACAATAAATGGATGAAATGCTTAGATTTTAACATTGTTTTAAATGAATGCTAAGGCAAAAAATCATATACAAAACAAAACAAATATGTGAAACTATTTTTAAAACAAAGCGGATAGAATTTTCCCTAAAAGTACAATAGGGACCACCCTGTAAATAACAATGATATATATATATATATATATATATATATATAAATAGTCATTGAAAAATATATCACAAATATGGTGTTTTCTTTCAACATTTTCATTTTACTCATTTCTAATCTTTTGAGTCTAGTCTAGACTCCATTGCTTAACATGTTCAGTTCTATTCACAATTTTCAATCTCATGCAAAAACATTTTATCAATTCATAGAAATGACATTCAATTCGCATCATTTAAAGAAATTCATCATTCAACATCAATTTCATTCAGTGGGTACATGCGTACATAATTGCATTGCTCCTCCTCTGCAGTCCTGACGGCGCTCAATCCTCCAAATTCTTACCTATATAGATAATAAAAAATGTCACTAACGAGTATTACTGGTCCATAAATAAATAATAACAAACTGGTATAAGAGAGCTGACTCTCATATTAAATGAAAACATTCTTATAATTCCTCATAGAATCTCTCATGAAGGCACTAATTAGGAGTTGTTGGCCTCCGCTCGACAACATCCTATTCTATCTCATTTCATTCATTGGTAACTTTAAAACTATCCCTTGTACATAAAAAATCAATTTCTCTTCTTTGAGCCCCTTACATCCTTCGTATCACTCTTGTTGAGTACAAAGATCGAGTGCTTTCAAGCATGTACCTTCAGTACTCTTTGAAACTACAATTCTAGACATGCGCTATATTGTAATACTCGTAAACCTCCACACTTCACTTGAGAAACTCAAAGGTGGAGTTATCAGGTTCCCTCAGGAATGGAATGACCCGCTTATCAATCCAGAGCCTGCTTTGACTGACACACAACCACTCGCATAGCACAGTTGTCAGTTTTCCCGTGTCTCACATCCCACTGAAAATTTGACAAAATTGCATATACATAGGCTTGAGTAGGGATTGTAATATAATAGGTCTAAAGACATCGTGATCTGGATCTAAGTTTTGAAAACAAACTTGAGGGATCTCATTGTGTGACTAAATGACTCGTATGGAGTGAGATACAATAAATCTACCACTCAACAAGTCCTCTTACCCATTAAAACAAATCACGATAGAGTAAAAGAATTAAACTATATGCAAGTCCTAAACGGACTTGGTAGAAGCTCCAATCTTGTCCATGCGCCTAGGAAACGAGCTCTTACTATGTACATATACATTAAAACTAGAAGCTAACGTCTGATATAATGGATTCACACATCTTATATCACGCACATCAAAACACTCATCACATCAAGTTACACACATCAATCCAAGTTCAATTTCTAGGCTATGTTGCATTTGGTTAACAATACATGCTTAATTTACTTAATTAGTTCCTTAGTATTTATTTTAATACAATTCAAATCACGCAATTCATCTTTATTTATAATAAAAATATTTATCATATCACTCAATTAAATCCCAATATGTTGTGCTAATAATTATTGCCTTAAGTAATTAGGTCGGACTTAATTATACCTCGCGTCATCGCCAATCAGCGATGACTAGAGTTTATCACACTGTTCGAGACTAGAATTTGGCACCTGATGCCATCTGAAGTTATATGGGGTTTGTCTGGACGAATTCGATGAAAATCCGGTGAATTTCAGCCAATCTGGTTTTCTGGCGAGACAATTGGAGTTATGGCTAGGCACGCGGCGAGGGTGGGAGCAGCAACTATGATCACCGGCAGTGGAGTTGAGTCGGCCGGGGGTCGCTCGTTTCTCTTATTGGACTTTGGTCGGCCTCAACGGTGGCCCTCATTATGGGGGAAAGACTCCTGAGTCAAAGATGGAGGCGTCGGAGGTCGGTGGTGAATTGGCGTTGGGACGCTCAATGCTAGGGTGCGGCATCGAGGCTTCGTGGAGGCTGGGCGGCTGCCAAGAACGGTGGGGACGACAAGACGAGGACTCAGAGGTGGTCAGTGGCGTCTATCGGTGGTGGTGTGGCGGCCGAAGGGGGTGTTTACGGCAACAAGGGGCGGTGACGGGGTGAGGTAAGGAGAAAGGGTTGACTCGACTGCAACTTCGATATTGCTATATAAAAATTGACTTTATTCCTACTTAAATAAAAAATAATAACTAACTCTTAATAAATTTTTAAAAATCCCATAAAATATAAGACATAGTATAACATCAAAATAACATGTTTTATAAGTAATAACTCACCAATACTGCTATATAGCCGTCCTAATGTATTATTCAGCTTAAAAATAATTCTATGATCAAATACATAAAAAAATAATTGCATATTATCATATACTCTGATAACTCATTTCTCATTATTTTTTTCCTGACGTTATCATCATATACTCAGGTCCACTTGACCTTCATTGCTCATAACACATGGCTGGCCTCGGCTCAGCACGTGGGTCATGAAGTTGACTCGACTCGAACCGACAGTTGATCGACCGGTTCGCTAATGTAAAACTTTGATTTAAATCACGAGTTTTACACTTAAAAATTTTAAATCTTGGAGGGCATTTTGACCTTCAATGTAAAGATATGAATCAGTATCTAATCGAACATTTAAAAATATTCCTTAATAATTTGAGTAAAATCGAAAAATCAATATTTTAAAGTTTATAAAAAATATTGTTCGTGGGATGAGTGCTCTGTTAACTGTGAAAAGTAGTTGTTCGAGTATGTTCGTATAATATTGGGGATCATAGGAGGTGTTCGTACATATAAACAATAATCTCAAGTACAAAAAATAAAGTGTGACATTAGAGCTTTTTTATATGGTTCTTTTGGGCTCAATGTGAGTGTCTAAGTCAGTCTATAATACGCTTGTCTTACACTCCACAAAGTTGCAGTTTTCTTTATTAATTAACAAAAAAAAGGTTAGGTGATATAAGGATCATTTAATTGACAAAAGAAATTAAAATTATACAAGAATTATTTTGCCACAATGTTGCAGTTTTGTTTATTAATTAACAAATATAAGGATCATTTAATTGACAAAAGAAATTTAAATTATACAAGCATTATTTTGCCACAATGTTGCAGTTTTGTTTATTAATTAACAAAAAAAAGGTTAGGTGATATAAGGATCATTTAATTGACAAAAGAAATTTAAATTATATAAGAATTATTTTGCCACAATGTTGTAGTTTTATTTATTAATTAACAAAAAAAGGTTAGGTGATATAAGAATCATTTAATTGAAAAAAGAAATTTAAATTAATTAAAAATTATCTTTTAAATTATTATTTATTTTAAATTATATAAGATTTATCTTTTAAATTAATATTTATTTTAAATTTTATAAAAATATTGTTCGTGGGATGAGTGCTCTGTGAGTTGTGGAAGGTAGTTGTTCAAGTAAGTTCGTGTAATATTGGGGATCATGAGAGGGTGTTCGTACATATAAAACAATAATCTCAAGTACAAAAAATAAAGTGAGACATTAGAGCTTTTTTATGTGGTTTTCTTGGGCTCAATGTGAGTGTCTAAGTCGGTCTATAATATGCTTCCCTTGGTTTTCTTGGGCTCATTTAAACTTTTATAGAAAAGGTTAAAATCATACATAAATATATGAAACACTAACTATTAATATGATAAACAAAAAATCAAAAATTGATAATTGAGTTTTTCAATAGAAATAGACGAGAGAAACTCAACAAAAAATACCCTTTCCATGTGATATTGGCGGACCTATCATGGAAGGATTTGGTCGTGGCTCTAAAATTCTTGGAATGCCGACAGGTTTTAGTGATATTTTGATTCGTAATGTCTAGGGTAGTTTTCACTTGGTTTTTTATTTGTCTGCTTCGTGGTCAATATTTGAAATATTGACACTTGTTCATATTGCAGCAAACATATCGCCGGAAGGTTTCTCAGACATCCTAGCAACACAAGCCTCAGGTGTCTACTTTGGTTGGGCTATGTTATCTACAAGATGGTCATGAGCATTGGTTGGAATCCTCACTTCGATAATTTTGAAAAAACTATTGTAAGTTTGCTCTTTATTTTTTTTAGGCATTCAGAAGCATAAAAAAGGCAGAAGAGAGAGCTAGTTGACTTGGGAACATCATAAAATCTTTTGGAGCATGTCCACTTGAATTTATTGGCCTTCCTAGTATTTAAAATCATGGTCATCTAGTCAGGATAAGACAGAGAAGGTGGTGATCATGATGGTCACAAATAAGAAATCATTGAACTATATAGTGTTTGTCTTAAGAAGCTTAATTTTCCACTTCTATGAACTACACACATATTTCATTACTAATTTTCATCACATCCATTACAAAATTTAGGAACCTTGGTTGCTCCATGATTTTGATGAAGGTTTTTATGATGAAGAGCTTCGTCTTGCAATTGTTGGGCTGTATACGACCCCGAGGCCTGTAGCTGCCGTTGATATATATTTTTTCTTGACTGCATTTTTTTCCCCCCAAGTGATTGCATTTTCTGTGGTTCTTTATTAACTTGCACCATGAAATCAACAGGCTAGTTTCCCATGTTTGGAGAGCTTGATTGCTGGGATCCATAGAGAGAGAAAGGTTGCTGAGAAAGCCCTGGACCTTCCTTTGTATTCTAGTTACAGGGAGTGCCCATATTTAACAGGTACTCTTCAGCATTAGGTTATTATATTTACTACGATTCAAATTTCTATACCATATTGGTTGAATACAAAATATTTTGGAGGCGTTAATATTACTTGACAATTCTCTTAACTAAAAATTTTCTGGCAAATTATTGTTGAACTTTCATCTCCAATATTAGATTAGATTGTGCTATTTTCTCAACCGTGTTGTTTTCCATCATTTTCTAGATAATTCGACCCTATTGGAGGACATCTATTTATTTATTTATTTTTAAAAATAAAGAAAGAAAAGGATTATTTGATTCCTGGTGAAACCATCCAAATTAAAGGTTGACACCACTTGCCAAATCATAAGCTACATGATTAAAGAATCTATTGATCCAATGACGTAGCCCAATGTATGAAGAATCCTTTCCTTGCTTAAACAGATTAGATCAATTAAACATTTGTGCTCAGCTTAATTTGAGGGCATGTTAAAAAAAAGGATAACAAAATATTCCCCTTAGAAGAAATGGATTAAAATCGGAGC
Organism: Piper longum; assembly: GCA_032619315.1. NCBI lineage: Eukaryota > Viridiplantae > Streptophyta > Magnoliopsida > Piperales > Piperaceae > Piper > Piper longum. Next base: position 10,397 of record JAVDBV010048391.1, on the reverse strand, counting down.
TCCTATCTTTCACATTGTTCTTTCTTTTTTTTTAATTTTATTAAATCTTCTCCCTTTCAAAATTGGACAAAATCTCTATGTTGGCATGTTATAAAGAGAGGTTGGAACAGATCAAAGGATGTGAATTGATGTGATAAAGAAAGACATGAAAGTTTGAAATTAAGCTTTAATATTTAGACGAAATAAAGGGAAATAATCTCTTGCTTGGCCTTAATTATTTGGGTGCAAGTATTAAAGGAAGAAGATTATAGATAAGGAAGATGTATAATTTTAAAACAATATATACATATATTTAACCAACAATGCAAATACAAGTTACATTGCTGTGATTCTGAAAGAGTACTAAAAGATGCAGAGACATCAAGTTTTTGCAAAAGATAGATTCAATGAAAGTACAATTACTGGGGGTGGTGTACCATATAAACAGGTTAAAATGCCTTTGGTTGGAGGCAGAGAACTACAAACTGGAACTTAAAAACATTCACCATGAACACCATTTTAAGTTGGACTAGAATTGCATTCCATCACCAACCTTTTCCTATTAGCCAAAGCCAGTCAAGTATTACCCCTGAGAATATGCCTGCCAAGAGGAATGCAACCAAGATGTTTCCCAGTGCATTTTGTTCAGGTCCCTGGAAAAAAGAAGAATAGATACACAAGCTTGATAGAGCTAAAAAAATGCGATAACAGGTCAATTTGGCAGCAAGGCACAGAATGCAGATTGACAATCTGATAACAAACCTTGTATCCTTGGGGTGCAGCAGTGAGGCAACAGACTGTAATATGGCCATTAGAAATTCCCAAAATTGCAAACAACAATATCATCCATCCTTGATGTCCATACTTTACAGTGAAGTAGAAGCACGGGATGAGCAGAAAGCGAGCAAGAGTAGACACCAGGTGTAAAACTCTATTGTTAATTCTCAATGGTTCTATCAATGGTGTATATCTCCCTATGAGGTCCAAGGCGTTGTATGTTGCTATCAAAACGAGTACATACCTGCAGTTGCATAAACATAAATTGATCTGGTAAAACTAATTTTATGTTTCTGTCAGAATAAATTATTATTTACAAATACGTTATATAAACCTAAGTTTAGCAGCTAAAAAGGCAAGGTAGAACAAAAAATTACTTTCAATAAACCTATAGACACATATACGAGTGGTTATCAAGTTTTACGTGAAACAGAATCATGAGAAATATTTATTTGACAAGAAAGAGGACAGCAAAATTAGCCTTCATACCACGAGGAAAATTGATAAGGTTAACACATATATTAGATAAATGACAGCTTCATAGTCAAGGTTCCGCATTAACAACTGTTTGCTGCTCAGCGGTCTACTGGCTTCTCTTCATCATCAGCCTAAAGACATGAGTGAATCATTGTCATTTCCAATAATGAGATTAATGTACATCAAGCTTCTTCAAGTGCATCAATGATCATAATCATCTAGAGTTCTATAACCTCGTCAATGGCAGATTATAATGCACAGTCGTCACAGAAGATGCAATATCAACAAGTTGGAATCTAGAATAGAATTGAAATGCACCTTAAAACCGCCAGCAGCGAGATCAGCTGCAACAGTTTTAGATCCTTCTGAAGCAGCCTTCAATCGATAATACTTCACAATAGGTAATTTGGGGAAAACGTACGCATAAAGGAGCACGCATAAAAGCTCAAAAGCAGCTGAAATTGCAAAGAACATCACTACAACAAGACATCATATGGTAAGATTTTTGAAGCATAAAAATAGATATCAGCAATAGAATAAATCTCGAGGTCTTGCACTCACATGCTCCTTTTCGAAGACCATTGTTAGAGTTCTCAAATGCTGCTTTAGTGATAAGCCTCAAAGCAGAAGTCAGAGCTGCAGACGCAGCCAAACCCGCCAAAAATGACCGGCATCAAGTGTTGCAATTTTGAAAAAAAAATTCATCTATTAAGTTTTTTAAATTGGATAGGGAAGAGGAAAGTGAAAATATTTAATGAAGAAAATAGCAACCTGCACAAATTCAGGACTCATTAAAGAGAGATCACCAACCATCCCACCTTGGGCAAGACCATCTGAAAGACCAAATGCCCCACTAAGAGCACATATACCAATATAGGGGCCAATTCCTCCCTTCCCTTTTGTGGTTAAGTCCAACTAAAATGCAAAAGAAAGTGCAGATATAGGAAAACAGGTTAGAGATCATGAAATTTAATTACCAAAGAGCAGAAGGAACGGAGAAAAAGCACTTAAAACAAGTACCAAGAGTGTACTTATGAAAAATAGACTAAATCCAGCTAAATTTCTGAATCTGGTGTTCATTTTGGACTCATGATATGCTAATAGGACAGTTGTTAGAAGCGCAAAGGGCTGATACACAAGGGGAAGCACCCTTTCCGGATGGTATTTCTGGAAGAAAGAAGAAAAACACTTGAGTGAATGAAATCATCCCTGCAACAATTGGAAGCAGCACTATCACAATAGATACCATGATATTATTTCCAGATGGCCTTGAAACATTTTTTTTTTACAAAAATAAGAAAAATCACTGCACCTTAGTTGCAACATTTGATTACCAGGACCTAAATCAAGGACACCACAAAGCAATTCACAACGCCAAAAAAAAAAACATATTTTTAATAGTCGCAAGCTTGAAAAATTTATATAAAAGAAATCAAGTAACACAATTTCTCTGCAACTACAAGGCCTATCACAAAAGAAAGAACAGACTGATTTACCGGGAACAAGCTGGCATAGTAATCTTCTATCGTAAGCATTGCCCAAAATCCAACATACAATTATAGCTTTCCACTTCCCCTATTTCCCCCCAAAAATGAAAAAAAAAAAATCCATTCATCAATATCTGCTTATCTATCTAAAAAGAAAGCCTTAAGCAATCAATCCCAACTAAGAAGCACGTACCGCAGAAGGAACAGGATTCTCGGATTCACAATCAACTGCCATGACTACCTAACACACAACCTTCAACAACATAAACATCAACTTACCAAAATCTTATAACAGAAAAAAAAAAAGAAGAAAAGTCAACAATACAAGGAGAATCCTTCCTCTCGGGCAATTAAAGAGATACACTTAGTTGTGAAAAACGGGTAATTTTTACTAAAGATAATTAATTTAATGTGAGAACTATTACTTAGATGACAAACGTGAAAACTATTGTACTAAAAAATTACCCCAAGATAAAATTCCTAGAAAAGTTGGTGGGACAAGATAGTCCACTTAAAAACCAACTCCTAGATAAAATTTTATCAAGACAAATAATATAAATAGCACAATAATTAATACCAACTATACCTGACAATATCAATTAAATAGACAAGAAAAGAACAAAAACAAATACTAGAATTTAACGAGGTTCGGCAATTGCCTACGTCCTCGGACACTGCCAAAATAATATTTCACTAAAGAGAAATATTACAAAAAGAGAAAGAACAAATTATCAATGGTAGAATGAACAATTACCAATAGTAGAAGGAACAATTACCAATGGTAGAAAGGGAAGTAGGTAATTTTAAATTACCCTTTGGAATGGTTTTAACTAAGGGGGGATGAGTCCTTTTATAGGGAAAGGACCCATTCCATTTTCCTCCACTTTTTGATGTGGGATTTTGACACCCACATACAACAACACTTACGTACAAACCAAAAACCCAAAAAAAAAATCGGGATTCAATTGATCAACAACCAAAATAACAGTCCTACAATACCATCAGAATAAAAAACACGGAAACAATATATACATATTCATTCATTCATGCAAGATATAGAAAAGTTGATAGAGAGTTGAAAGAAAGCAGGACCTCTCACAGGTGTGGACAGCCGGTGAAACAACCAATGAGGTCAATAAAAAGAGTGGCGGAATCTGCAATAAAAGGTAAGTACACTAAATGATATCAGTGGAAGATCCCGGAATCCCATATATACAACCATCAAACAAACTGACTTTTTCTAGTCCATACTCATGGGTAGCAAACCTGTTGAGTTTCCCTCACTCATTCGTACTGAAAAACTCAATTGTCAGTTTTTGACTTTTTTACTTATCGCACTAATGGTTGGCATTTGGTATACCGATGTGTTATTTCATCCTTTTTCTATAGAAGTTTAATGAGGTGGCTTCTAGATTTATACTTATATTCTTCTATATAAAGGAGAATTATGTTGATGCTAAATAGATCATCTTCTTGAAAGCTTTTGAGCACATTTGGCTCATAAAAAGAGAGTTTAGAGAAGTTTTTCATTATCTCAAATTGAAGTCGGGGTCGTATGGTATGAGGTTGATCCAATTTTCTTTTGAGGTGTATGTTATTTTTTTCAATTTCTCATATTTTGTATTTCTCAAGAGTTGTATCTTTCAGATCTTGTTATTGATCTGATTTGGGTTTTTTCTAATTTATTCGATACTTGATTGTAAGATTTTTCTTAATCAAAGTTGATCGAGTAGGTTGGTTTTCTTTTCTCTAAATTGGGAGGAAAGTTTTCATCCATTTTTTATCTTGGTGTCAGCTTATATTTATTTTTGTTTCATCTTGAGGGGAAATATTTTCTGGGTTGTTTCCGCTAGAGCGTCTATTTCCCAACAAGTGGTATCAGAGCTTTGGTTTTAGCTTTGGTTTTTTCTTTTTTGTTTGTCTTGGTTTTGGGTAGTAACCTTTTTTTTTTCAAGATGAATGATGAAAAATATATTAAGATGGTTTCCCTTAAGGGTAAGTCTAATTGACATTACTGAAAAGGTTGTATGATTGATTATTTATTCACTAAGGATTTATATGATCCAATTCTTGGTCCTCCTGAGTCATCGAGTTCTAGTCCACTGTTGAGTGCTACTCTGGTTGTGACTGATGAAGGGAAGGCTCATTTAATTCCTCCTCCTCTGCCTATTGCTAAGGCTGAGTTGAGGGTCACGGCTGAATGGATCAAGATGAACAGAAAATACATGGCTTTGATCAGACAATGGTTAGAACAGAATGTATATAACCATGTGACTAGAACAAAGACAGCAAAGGAGCTTTGGGATAAGCTCTTGTATATGTATGAGAGAGACACTCCCGGAAATAGAAATTTGTTGGTTAGAAGGTTGATGAATCTTGGGTATAAGGATGGGACAGAAGTCAATGACTACATCAATGAGATGCAAGGTATATTAACTCAATTATCTAGTTTGAATATGCCTCTTGATGATGTTTGGCAAGCTTTTCTATTATTGAATACTTTACCGGAGTCTTGGAAACTTTTAGTTATTTCTTAGAATAATTCTGACAAGCAGCTGACTTTTGATATGGTTTCGAGTTGTCTTTTGAGTGAAGAAGTGAGAAGGAAAACACAACAGGTAACCTTCTCTAATTCATCTCAATCTTTGGTTTCTGAATTTAGTTCTTGGGGAAGATCAAAGAGTAGGAATCCAAGTGGAAGAGATAAGAGTAGAGGAAGGTCTAAATCCAGAAACAAGACCTTCAAGTGCTTTTATTGCGATAAAGCCGGCCATAAGAAGCATAACTGTTACAAATACAAGAAAGATCTAAGAAATGGTAAGGTGCTTGACAATAAGAGTGAAGATGATAAGAATGCCAATGTTTCAATAAAAGATATGCTAATCATACTTGATGATGGAAATGATTGTTTGACAACTAATGATGATATTAGTTGGGTGATCGATTCTGGCGCATCGTTTTATGCTACCCCATGTAGAGATTTCTTCAACACCTATGTGACAGCTGATCTAGGTGTGGTGAAAATGGGCAACAATGGGACTTCTAAAATTGTTGGTCATGGTGATGTGCATATTGTGACCGATTCTAGTTGCAAACTTGTTTTGAAAAATGTGCGTCATATTCCTGATTTAAGATTGAATTTGATATCAACAGGTGTGCTAGATGATGAGGGCTATGTTTCACAATTTTCATGTGGTTTATGGAAATTGGTGAAAGGTTCTCTAGTGGTTGCTAAAGGGAAGAAGTGTGGTGGTCTTTATAGGACTGCATCTAGTTTGGATCACGGGGAGGTTAATGTTACCTCTACTACTCTCATAGCTGATTTATGGCATAAAAGGTTGGGACACATGAGTGAAAAGGGGTTAGAATTTTTGAAGAACTATTTTCCACAACTTGATCAGCCAACACTAAGCTCTTGTGATCATTGTTTGGCTGGAAAACAACATAGGGCTTCTTTTGTATCCACTAGCAAAAGGAAGACACAAATACTTGAATTTGTACATTCTGATGTATGTGGTCCAATGAAGATAAAGTCCTTTGGTGGAGCCTCTTATTTTGTCACTTTTATTGATGATGCTTCAAGGAAGGTATGGTGTTACTGTTTGAAGAATAAAAGCGATGTGTTTAATACTTTCAAATCATTTTATGTTCTTATAGAGAGAGAAATAAGGAAGACTTTGAAATGTTTGAGAAGTGATAATGGAGGTGAGTATTGTTCTAATGAGTTTCAGGTTTATTGTGACAAACACGACATTCGGGATGAGAAGATTGTTCCTTATACTCCACAATTGAATGAAGTGGCTGAGAGAATGAACAAAACAATTAAAAAAAGGGTTAGGTGTATGCTTTCTACAGCAAAATTACCTAAAGAATTTTGGGCTGAAGCTGTTTGTACTGCTTGTATTTAATTAACAGGTCTCCTACACTTGCTTTAGATGGAGATGTTCGAGAAAAAGTTTGGAATGGTAGGAAGGTAAAATACACTCATTTAAGGGTGTTTGGTTGTAAAGCCTTTGTACATATGCCAAATGAACTAAGGTCTAAGCTTGATGCTAAGACGTTTGAATGCATATTTCTGGGTTATGGGGATAAAGGGTTTGGTTTCAGACTTTGGGATCATAAGGAAAAGAAGATTGTTCGAAGCCGGGATGTGGTGTTTCGAGAAAATCAGTTTCTAGAGGACTTTGGGAATGAAACAACTACCCAAGGTGATACTCAGGATTATGTTGTGAGGGTTAAAACTTCATCTGCTCCTCTAACGGTTGTAGAGGATATTGTTCAATAGATTGATGAAGAAGTCAAAGATGATATTCCTAACGGTGAAGACGAGGATAATGATATTGCTAATGATATGGTTCCTGACGTTGTCGATGAATAGGTACATGATGATGATCAGGTTGTTGATCAAGGGGAGGCTGATGCTACTAGAACAAAATCTGGTAGAATTTTTAAGGCATCCACGAAGTATCCAAAGTCTACTTATGTGACTCTCACAGAAGTAGTGAGCTTGAAGACTTCAGTGAAGTTCTTAGTCACAAATAGAAAGAAGAATGGGTAAGTGCCATGCGAGAGGAACTAAAGTTATTGCATGAGAACAAAACATATGAGCTTGTGAATCTTCCTAAAGGGAGAAAAGTCTTGAAGAACAAGTGGGTTTATCGACTTAAGCATGGAGAAGGTAACTCACAACCAAGGTACAAGGCAAGACTTGTGGTGAAAGGTTTCGGGCAAAAGAAATGTATTGACTTTGATGAAATTTTCTCACTTGTTGTAAAAATGTCTTTAATCCGTTGTGTTCTAGGTTTAGCTGTGAGTATGGATTTGGAGGTTGAACAGTTAGATGTGAGACTGCATTTCTCCATGGTGATCTTGATGAATCAATATATATGGAACAACCTGAGGGTTTTATAGATAAGGAAAAGAAACAAATGGTGTGTAAATTGAAGAAGATCTTATATGGCCTCAAGCAAGCTCTTAGACAGTGGTACAAGAAGTTTGATTCTTTTATGAATAGTCAAGGCTACAACAAAACTGTTTTAGACCATTGTGTATTTATCAAGAAATTTGGGAATAATGATTTTATCATTTTGCTTCTTTATGTTGATAATATGTTGATTATTGGATAGGATAAATCAAGAATTACAGATTTGAAGGAAAAATTAGGCAAATCCTTTACTATGACGGATTTGGGTCATGCTAGGCAAATTCTTGGCATGTCCATCCGGCGGGATAGAAAAGCGAAGAAAATTTGGTTTTCTCAAGAGAAATATATTGAGAAGATTCTTGAGCGGTTCAACATGAAGGAAGCCAAGCCGGTTATTGTTCCACTAGGAGCTCAATTCAAATTAAAGAAGGGTGAGCTAAGTGATGCAGAAGTAAATGAAATGAAGAATGTCCTTTATGCATCTACTATAGAGAACCTTATATATGCTATGGTTTATACTAGACTAGACATAGCGTACACTGTCGGAGCAGTAAGTAGACATTTGTCTAATCCTGGTAGAGAACATTAACAAGCAGTTAAGTGGATATTGAGATATTTGAGAGTTACTTCCAAGCTAGGTTTATGCTTTGGGGGAAATAAGCTTATATTATCATGTTATACTGATACAGATATGGCTGGTGATCTTGACTCTAGGAGGTCTACTTCTGGGGTTGTTGTTACTTTTGCGGGTGGTGTTGTTTCTTGGCAATCTAAATTGCAAAAGTGCGTTGCTCTATTAACAACTGAAGCTAAATTCATTGTAGTTACAGAAGCTTGCAAAGAGGTTTTATGGTTAAAAAGATTTTTGAATGAAATTGGGATAATTCAAGATAAGTATAAGATACTTTGTGATAGTCAAAGTGCTATACATTTGAGTAAGAACTCTAGTTTTCATTCAAAGAGTAAACACATAGATGTTCGATATAATTGGATAAGAGATGTGTTGGAGAGAAAGTTCTTAGAGTTGAATAAGGTTCACACTGACAAGAACTTCTTAGATATGTTAACCACGATTGTGACAAAGGACAAATATTTATTTTGTCGAAGTGGAGCCGGTATGGAGAATTTTGTTACCACTTATGTATAGTTAGCTTATGAATTCGTGAAGGGGAGGATTTGTTGAGTTGCCCTCACCCATTCGCAATGAAAAAGTCAATTGTCAGTTTTTGGCTTTTCGCTTATCACACTAATGGTTGACATTTGGTATACGATGCGTTATTTCGTCCTTTTCTATAAAAATTTAATGAGGTGGCTTCTAGAATTCTACTCGTATTATTCTATATAAAGGAGAATTCTATTGATGTTAAACGAATCATCTTCTTGAGAGTTTTTTAGCACATTTGGTTCATAAAAGGAGAGTTTGGAGAAGTTTTTCATTATCTCAAGTTGAAGTTAGGGTCATAATCCAGGATGTGGGGTTGATCCAATTTTCTTTTGAGGTATATGTTATTTTTTTCAATGTCTCATATATCGTATTTCTCAAAAGTTGTATCTTTCAGATCTTGTTATTAATCTGATTTGGGTTTTTTCTAATTTATTCGATACTTGATTGTAAGATTTTTCTTAATCAAAGTTGATCGAGTAGGTTGGTTTTCTTTTCTCTAAATTGGGGGAAAAATTTCCATCTATTTTTTATCTTGGTGTCATCTTATATTTGTTTTTATTTCATCTTGAGGGGGAAATATTTTTTGGGTTATTTCCGCTAAAGCGTCTATTTCCCAACAAAACCAACGCCTTGAAAATAATATCTATGTTGATATATATGTTAACATATTAATATTTTTATGCAGAATTGAGCCACCAACAAAAATTATTGTTTTAAAACTTATGTATTCTCGCTTGGTCACAGCCGGTGTACCATATTAGAGTTTGTTCTTGTTTAAATCAATTTCTTTTAGAAATCGAGTGATATTTTACAAATACCTCAATATTTTACACAACATTTTAGAAATAAGAGTTGATTTGTTTTGAAGGCTGACTTAGTGACTAGCTAGCCTAGCCAATTTTTTGAAATTAAATAATACTAAAATTGGTGTTAAAAATATTAGCTGAATTTATCTATTGAAGGTTGACTTAGTGACTATCAAGTCTAAACCAATTTTTCGAAATTAAATAATACTAAAATTGGTGTTAAAAATATTAGCTGAATTTATTTATAAAGTGAACATTTATGTATATAGAAGTTGTAAATACTATGCAACCTTTATTTATTAAAAAAATACCATATGTCTGTTAAAGGGTACAAGTTGCAACCACAAGTAGATCATCACGCCCCATCTTGTATCTATCAACTGGAATAACCCCTTTTGAAAAAAGTGCACTAGCGATAGATGTCTCCGGGTAGGAATAACTAGTAAGGGTGTAAAGATGAAAATTATTTGTAGTTTAATCTTCATTTCTTTCCTCCCTGGAAAGAAAAAATAAAATAAATTTGGTTTTACTCTCATACTATTTTTTCTGAATTATAATTTGTCTTACAACTTTCATTTGTTATAAGACCCAATGAGAATTAAGATGTGTATGAGCAATAACACTTATTAATTGTTAAATACTTTTAAATTATCATTGAAGACATTTAATAAGTGCCGAAATGTTATTTACGGATCAAAACTTACAACTTATAAAACTATAAGACCGTAAATTATTACTTATATATATATATATATATATATATATATATATATATATATATA
>JAVDBV010048390.1:0-17467 GCA_032619315.1 Piper longum | reverse complement strand
GTCTCCGGATTCGTGGTGTATAGGTACCGGAGGAACTGGTGGCAGCGGTACAACTATGTGCTATCCGCAGCTCTTGATGCTGGTCTGGCTTTCATGGGCTTGCTTCTTCATTTTTGCTTGGGCTTGGCTCATGTTAGGTTTGACTGGTGGGGTAACCACTTGGATGCCTGCCCATTGGCTTCTTGCCCCACCGAGAAGAGCGTTTCTGTTTATGGCTGCCCAGTTTACTGATCATTCTTTCTTGCAACTGTTGTTAATGCAGACATTGGATAAAAATGTAGCACGCATTAAATATGCATTGACGGTAAGAAGGATAAAGGCAAGTATATATAGCATTGATGGTATTGATTTGTCCACCAAATGCTCAATCTGTCCTACTCATGACCAAATGTATGATGAAGATAAAACAGGTTTTTGAGGGCATTGTCAATCACAACCAGCAAGATCAGTAATCAACTGTCATGCCTCAAAATAGCAGCAAAGAGAGAAAGGGATCAGTTTCATAGTACGAGGAATATCAACAACTTCGGCAAAGGCTATTTATTTATTAGTGCTTGTGAGAAGTGGAGCAAACAAATGACAGATGAACCAAGGCGCCCCAACGACGGCAAAACCTGCGAAAGACTAATTTCCTAAACTCCTATATACTATCTATATATTCTATACAGAGTGTTATAGACGAAGCTTTGAACACTTGGCCCAACTTATTAGATGAGAAGGCCCCGTGATGGGGATGTTTTCCGTCCACTTTATGAAATATATGAGTTAGTCGATAAGTCATAATTCATAAAATCTAACAGTCAGTTATATAAGGACTTAAGTGGTGAACTTAGGTATTGAATATACCTAAAGTATTTTTCTTTCCTTAATATTCCATTGACACCGTCGATTATCGGGCCCTAGTCAGTTATTGGTAAAATTGTCTGTAAAATTAACCAAGCTAACTTTAAATTAAAATGGTAAAAATAAGAGGGTATAACATAACCACTATAACAATTTACTAAAAGAAATTTATTATAATGTGTAAAAATATAAATCTCAACTAAAATAAATAAATACCTATGTCAAGGCTTGAAAACCAGGCATCTAGATGTCATCCTCTAATTTAACCAACACTCCTTCTTCTATGGACATTATTTTTATTTTATTATTATAATTTCTTTTCTGAAATAAAATTAGTCTCACATTAGTAGAAACGAGAGAGACACTACAAACATCATATCATCCATATAACCATGTATGTTGTAAAGTTGGAAGCTGGGCCCCCGTAAAATAAGATGGAAATCCAATTGTCCTCACATTGTTATTTTGTTAAAAAAAAGTATGTTAAACGCTTAATTGAGTATAAAATGGTACAAATATTGATTTTTTTCATTTTAGTTTTTAAAATTATATTGATGTAAGTGGGGAAAAAATTAACGAAAGTTTGAAATTATGTTGGTTTCGATAGATAATAAAATAATAATTCGACTATGATGGCTGGTCCTAAATATTTTATTATGTGTGCTATTACGCAGCTGCAATTTATACATGTATAATCTATACTTGCCAAATGCCATACAAATATTATTACATGTCACAAATCTCATAAAATTTTTAAAATGAAACGGAATTAACCAATAAATTATGTGTTACCTTTAAGGCAAACATATATCCAAAGAAACTCATGATAATATTGGCATACAGAGGTAAATATCTGCGAGTTAAGAGTGGTAGTCATTTTAGCTAATTAAGCAATTTACCATATGCCAATATTCTCCACTTCTAATTAACCCCCAGTAAAAATCTCGGATTCTACAGATTGTCAATTTATGAACAGAATTAAATAATATATGTACATTAATAAATGTTTGAGAATTGTTTATTAAAAAGAAAAATTAAAAGTTAAAAATTAAAATTTAAATTTATGCATTTTATTGGCAAAAACAGGTTCTGGGCTTTGGGCGGGCAGGCATATTCAGGAAATCCATGTGGTGGCGAAGCAATCTGGTTCAAGTCACTCTTTTCAGGTGTGCATGCATTTCATGATCACTCCCATTGTTAAAATTTGACAAAGGAAACTCTATATTTCTTTTTCGTGCATTACCCATCTCAAATAAGAATAAAGTCTGGTGATCAAAATGTTATCATATTTAATAACATAAATACATATTAAATCAGGAATTACGATCTTCCCGCCACTTTTGCTAATAATGTGGACAAGAAGAAGATTTTGTGAACTCGAGTTCAATGATAAATCGTACCGATTCGCAAACTGATTCCCACAAGTCACAACATAAAATTGCAATTAGTTTAATCCATGAAATTAAAGCCAAAAAACAGATTAACATCTTGATGAATTGTTTCAACAAAGGGCTCTGCATGAAAAGGAAGAAAGTGGCAAGGGTGGGATAAGCAGGAACCAGTTCTTCTCGATTGCACTAATTTCAAGTTTTGCCTATTACATCTTCCCAGGTTACCTCTTCTCCATGCTCTCCTCCATCTCTTGGGTCTGCTGGATCTTCCCCCGCTCTGTCACAGCTCAACAGATTGGCTCTGGCCTCTATGGGATGGATTTTGGGGCCTTTGCCTTAGATTGGTCTGCAGTCGCCTCCGACCTTGGAAGTCAACTGGCCAGCCCCTGGTTTGCCATGGCCAATGCTGCTGCTGGCTTTGAGATCATTGTGTACATCTTGGTACCTGCTGCCTATTGGCTTAATGTGTACAAGGCCAAGACCTTCCCGTTTTCTCCTTCCACTTCTTTGATTCCTCAGGCCAAAAGTAGGAGACATCGTCTATTACAAACTCCAACTTCCAGTTGGATGTTGATGCTTATGAAAAGAAGCCCCCCCCCCCCCTCTACCTTAGCACCTTCTTTGCCATGACCTATGGTGTTGGTTTTACTGCTCTCACCGCTACTTTGTCTCATGTTGCAATCTTCAATGGAAAGTAAGGTCCCTTTCAATGTTATCCAAAAACTATGTTTCCAGAGAGATAATTAAGACGACAATGTCGGCATTAAACAAGGAGATGGATATACAGACAAAGCTAATGAGGACGGACAAGCAAGTACCAGTGTGGTGGTTTCAGATAATTCCGGTGGCAAACATTGCTCTCACTATCTTTGTGTGTGAGTACTACAACGACGTGCTTCAACTTCCCTGTTGGGGAGTACTGATGGCCTGTGGCTTGTCCATCTTCTTCACACTCTTGTTGGTGTCTTCTCTGCCACCACAAACCAGGTTATTTCTCAATGGTTACTATGGTCAGTGGCCAATTAAAGCCGTACAAGCTTTCCTCTCTACGTTTTTCATTGTTAATGTTAAATTTGAGCTAGTGATCCATTGCATTACCTTTTAAATAAGTGGTGTATTAAAATGTTTTATTCAAACTCCAAGTTAAAAGCTTGCTGATCTGCAGTTGTTTTTTGCTGATTAGACTCCAGGCCTGAACATTATTACAGAGTATATCATGGGAGTCATAATACCTGGGCAACCTGCTGCCAATGTGTGCTTCAAAACCTACGGCTAAATTAGCACAATTCAAGCCTTAACCTTCCTATCAGATTTCAAACTTGGTCATTACATGAAGATACCCCCAAGATCAATGTTCATGGCCCAGGTCAGTTACCTATCTTCTCCTTGCCTTCAATCAAAGACTACATTACCCATATATTCATATATGGTATGCCTCTCTTATCCATGAATAAAATCATGACCAGGTGGTAGGAACTGTAATTGCAGCTTTTGTGTACTTGTCCACAGCATGGTGGCTCTTGGAAGGCATCCCTAACATTTGCAATGTCGACCTCTTTGGTCACCTTGGAACCTACGCTGCTGTCAATTGGTTTTTTCTGGCAGGGGCTATTAGCTCACTATTTGTTTGGATAGCTAGCAAGATTTTCCCTTCCCAGAAGTGGATTAGACTGGTAAACATGCAAGTTCTAATTGGTGCAACAGGCATCCTGCCCCCCGCAACGTCAGTGAACTTCAACAGTTGGTGTTGGGATTCATTTCTGGGTTTGTGGTTTACAGGTACAAGCGTGACCCGTGGAGCAAGTACACCTATGTGCTCTTAACTGCTCTTGATGCTGGCGGGCCTTCATGGGGGTGCTCCTCTACTTCAGCTTGCAGGCCAACAACGTTAGCTTGACATGGTGGGGGACTAATCCTGATGGCTGCCCCTTGGCCGAATGCCCAAATGAAAAGAGTATTCATGGCGATGATATTTGCCCTGTTTTTAGTTGAACAAGATCAGTCTGTGATTTGTGGGACGCGCAGCGCATGGGACTTTAATGTATCTTTCTTTAATTTGCAATACCTAGCTACGCCTCATTGTAGTCTGGTAGCGTAAGTAGTAATGGATCGTGCGATGAATAATGAGTGGCTGAAAAAAGAAGCTGCGGATATTTGAATTATATTTAAACATATCATTGGTATTAATTCACCGTTTACAGACTCAAAAAAGATTTATTGTATAAGATGGCTAAAGAGTGTCATCTCATCCTCAATAACTTAGCATTTTCCTCTTCCTCTCGAGTAAATTGCTGTAAGACCTAATCAGGTGAAACCAAATCATCCACATTAAATATTATTAATGGAAATTTCCAATTTTAAGTAATAAATAAGTGCTATTATTTATGTATATCTAATTGCTAATTAGGTCTTACAAGTGTAAGACTTTACTGCTGATTATTTTCTCTCTCAATGACTGAAACGATTTACTCATCACCAGGGATCGTTCAACGGTCCGTAACTCCCGAGTATCAGAATAAACACAATGTTTTCTACACCGCATTACCTTGCGAACAACACAAATTCATTGGGAAAACCTCACTGGAAGAAGTAAAAAATGTAAAGACCTAAACAACAACAACAAAAAATGCATCTCAGATTTCTAAAATGCAACGTGAAGACATCTCGTTATCTCCACATGAGCATTAAATAGTACAACTCCTAAAGTTTGAGAAAGCCATCAACATTTCAAGAACGTAGGATTTTAGAAGGTTATATAGCATTACTCAAATAAAGAATTGCCTGTTGGCTACTCAAATAGAAATCCCTCCAAAATCATTTTCTTCTGATTTTGACTTTAAGAGTCCAATGAAGCTTTCCTTCAGGTAGTGGAATAGCCTTTGGAAGAAACAATGGTACCTCATACTCTCCCAAGGACGGTAAAGGTGATGGGAGGTGCAGATTCTCAGGCTGGATGCTCACACACAACTGCCTCGCTACCTATTCAAATGGCAGAGAGGGGTAGATAGTTTTAGTAAATGCTATACGTTTTCAAGCTTCACCTTCTTCGTTGGCTACAAAACTACCTCAGCAATAAGTTCGTCTTTTGTTACAGGCACACGGAGCTCATTATCAACTTTAATAAACCTACGTAAACCCTGCAATCAACATTCAATATTACAGATTAGTAGCATTGGACCAAGATACTCTATTTTATTTTGAAAATTCAAGCATCAATGTCTAGGACTGAAGCTACCAACCAAGCAAACATTATTCAAACGCTTAGCCGCGGCTTGATATTCCTTCATTTTATCTTCTTCAGTTTTTGGCACAACCGTAACCGTCTCTGTCTCTTCCCTTTGGTATAGCTGACACAAAAGCATATAGTGTTAAGGCCAAAAAGAACGAAAGAAACACAGAAACAAAGAAACAAAGTACATCCTAAAATAAGATGAATCTCCTCGTTAGATAGCATGTCTCACCAGCAATCTTGTGGTTTCACCTTTTGATACATAGCAAATTCCCAACTAATATGAAAACAAAATCCTAGACATTTAATCCCTAGACAAAAGACTACAATCATAGTTTTGTTCAAATAAATGAGCAAACAATAAAATATTCATCCCTAGCTGGCTTATGGTGTATATTAGATAATGAAAATCACTGATATCATGTGTCAACGAGAAGGTTGTGACATTGATCACACTGAAATCTGAAAAAATGGTTATATCAGATATATCAGCTAAAACAAAATCATCATCTACAGTCCCTTCACTCTTTCAATGTGAAAAAATGATTGACAGGTCCACATAATTAAGAAACTAAAAATAAATTAATTAAATACAAACAGCAAATTAACCTTCCTCTGCTCTCTGACTAGATAGGCGTACTTTTCAATATTAGGAAGCGCAAGCAACTTGGGCATCAGATGGTTTCGGAAATACCCTGGAGCCACCTTCACTGTTTCCCCAGCTTTCCCAAGCTTCTCAATGCTCTGCACACACCATCTAATGTGTTAACTTTTTCATGTCAAGAAGAAAAATGCCAATCACTTCCAAAAAAACTCAGCACCAAAGCCATTATTGAATTGTGAGAACCTACTTCTGTAAGAATCACTTCCAATTTCCTGAATCTGAGCCCGTGACCAGCAAACAGTAATGGGTGAATCATTTGCCCAGGAGTAGTGGGTGCAGTGCGGCTGCCCTTGATCAGTTGACGGAGCACACCTCTAACCACTACCATGATTGGCCTGATCTCGTCAATAGGAGCAAGGAATCGAAAGCTCGCCGGGTTTCGTCAATCGCTGCTGGCGACGGTGGTGGTGCGGGGTTTCAGTCGGGTTCGGATATCAAATTACTGCTGAAACGGGTTAATTAAAACAACGACACTTTTTTTCATAGAAAGGAAATTAGAGCGGGAAAGTTTATGTTTTGTTATCTCTGATTATCTTTAATAATCTTTGATTTAAGAGAGGGCAACGTCTAAGTGTGAGTGATTATTTTTTTTTAATAAAAAAAATAAAAAAAAATATGGTGTTGGGGGTAATAAATCTAGCTCTAAATTTTTAGCAAAATAATATTGTAATAAAAATTTTCATTAAATATAAGTGGAGGCCAATTATGTTCTTATAAATGCCCCATTTCTTTTATAGTAGAGGACTAGTGGTAGATGGGTTAATCCGACCTATCCCCCTTATTTTTGTAACAGATTGGATAATTATCCATTCAAAATAGTTAACCACTTTGTAAAAAAAATAATTAGGTCCATCAAGTTTTACTTAGGCCACAATATTACAAAAATTTGGGCTAACATTAGGACCGTCAAATTTTGATTAGCATGAGTTATTAGAGAGGATTTTTTAGCTAACTTTTCTTATTAGATGATGAACTAGATTGACTGGCCAAGTAGAAATTTTATTGACAGAATTTTAATAAGTAGATAGATTGCTGCGATATTCTTAAATCAATGAGATATTGTATAGATCTTTAATTTAATTAACTATTTTAAAAAAAAGATCAAGGTCATCATCATTTTGCATTTATTGGGTGGTTTATTGTAATGTAGTTTGTAATTGAAAATTAAAAATAAATAGTAATTTTTGAAATGAGAATAACTCTTAAATTGACAAAGGGAAAGAATTTAGAAGAGAAAACAATAAAATCAAAATGGAAGAAATAATTGAGGAAAAAATAAGATGGAAAAAACCTGAAAGAAAGACAGGTGCACTGCCAATTTGATAATCCATGAAAAAATTAACTAAGTACACTATGAGGCTACTCCTTATTTATAAAGAATAAAAAAAACCAATAAAATAATTCCTAAAATATTCTTATAATAATACAAAGAAATTATAAATAAATTTCTGAAATAGAAAATAATAATAATCTAATAAAATGTTAATTGATGCCCTGCATCATATTATAATCATGCTTAGCCAAAAGTTGAAGGTTAGGAGCTCTGAAATAAAAAAGGTAATTTTAAAAAAGATTACAATATAAAAAACTGATCAATATAATATGTAGTTAATTATTTATGAAAACCTAGTTCTAACCTAGCCATAATGATATTAAATATGATGCCAAATTTTTGACAAACCACAAGACAACAATTAAATATAGAAAAATGTTATTCCAATTTGTTTCTTCTGCATTCTCCGCCGACACCCTTATTTAACTGTCTAAGTTACATCGATATCTAAGTTAAAATTTTGAATTATAACTAATACACCCCAGTATTTTATCATTATTTGTCATTTATCTTCTACATATAATATGTATACACATAATATATAGTGGGATCATATAAGATTATCTGCACTGCATCCTCTTCACTCCTTCCCATGGCCACCGATGCCCACTCCCAAGGCGGCAGCCATGGAGAAGGAGGAGGAAGACGACATGATGAACTCGACGGTGGAGCAGGTGGCGCTCACCGTCTCCACCACCGACTACCTTACCATCCCCGCCGTCAAGTTTCGCATGTGAGTGTTGGGCATGGTTTCCCTCCTTGCCTTCCTCAACCAGTTTATCTGGTATCGGAGAACTCCGATCATCATCTTGTCGTTGTCTGCACAGTTATCAGTTATCCCTATAAGCCACCCCTTGGCCAGAGTGCTCCCCTCCACGGTGTTTGTCCCCGGAACACCTTTGGCCTTCTCCCTCAACCCTGGGCCGTTTAACCTGAAGGAGTATGTGCTCATCACCATCTTAGCCAACTCCGGCGCCAGAGTTGTGTATGCCATTCATATTGTGACTTCTATGAAAGTGTTCTACGGCCAGGACATGACTTTCTGTGCGGCTTTACCTCATCCTCACCCCCCAGGTCGATCGAGAACTATTAACTATACTTTCATGGCTTTTTTCCCCTTTATATTATACATCTTATTCATCAACTATGTGATGATATTTTGTTCACAAAAGCAATGAGATTTGTTCATGTTTAATTCAAGGCCAGTATAAGATATATAAAAATTAGATGTTTGTCGATTTTTTAATATTGCAGTACAGTGATTAGTTGTGTTGTTTAACTATATTTCAGAGGAATTTATTACGGTTGCTTAAATTTGTGGTGCTGATGGAAAATTAAATTGGGCACTTTTATTCTGCTTGGGATCTACTATTTCTAGAAAAATATTTAATATTTAACATCTGAAACCAGTATCTTATCCTTAGATTAATAGACGATGTATAGGAGGTTAATAGTTATAGCTCTTAATTACCAAATTTTTTGGTGAAAACAGGTTTTGGAATTTGGATGGGCAGGCATGTTCAGGAAATATTTAGTGGAACCAGCGGCCATGTGGTGGCCGAGCACTATTGTTCAAGTTACTCTTTTCAGGTATATATGTATGCCATTTTCTGGTTGAAAATTAAATTAATCGATCGATCTTATATGTATAGAGATCCCACAGTTAATTATAAAGAAGTATAAAGAAAATTAAATTAATCATGGCCATGGGCAAAAGTTGAATACCTTAAGGCGTGGGTGGCCGATTGGGGCGGGCCGATTGGGGCGAACGGCGACGAGGTGGCGACGAGTGGGCCGATTGGGGCGAGCTCCGTGCGCCAGGGAAGAGGGTGGCGGGACGGGGCAGGAAGCGCAGGGGGCGGGGCCGGCAGGAGGAGGGCGGGGCCGGCGGGGCCGGCGGGGGGAGGCGGGCCGGGGCGGCGGCGACTGCGGCGGCGGCGGCGGCGGCGAAGCGGGTCACGTGGGGGAGTCGGGGTAAAATTTTAAAGAACATGAGGTATTTTCGTAATTAAAAATTAACCGTTTTTTACTCGAATAAAAATAATAATTAATTTTAAATAAATTATAAAAAATTTAAAAAAATATAAAAAATATTATAAAATATAATACATATAATTTAGGCCGATTTGGATTAATTGATGAGTTATTAATTTTTTGTATATGACCAGTTTAGATTAATTTAAGTCGATCAAGTAAATTTATTCCTTTCTGATTTAAAATAATTCCGATTTCGATTTTGACTCTTCCAAAATTCTATTCTGATTTCGATTCCGATTTTTGCAATTGTGGAGGTAGGCAAATTAAACAACTTTTCTATTGACATAACCAATATTTTCAAATATCATCAACCAATGCTTAATTTTTATTTGCATCAATCACGCAGGAAGAAAAGCCCCCAAGAAGAAACTAACAAGGAACCAATTCTTCCATGTAACACTTACTACAAACTTTGCCGACTACATCTTCCCATCCTACCTCTTCGCCGTGCTCATGTCTATTTCGTGGGTACGATGGATCTTTCCCAGTTTAGTCTTGGTGCATCAACTTGGGTTAGGCATTGCTGGGATGGGCGTTGCCCTTGTCTACAGTAGTTTCCTACCTTGGGAGTCCCACTAGCAAGCCTCTGGTTTGCCATCGCAAACATTGTCGCTGGCTATGTGCTCGTCATGTACACCCTCACCCCAATTAGCTACTTCAAAAACGTGTACAATGCCAAAGCCCCCTGCCACCACCACCTCTACCACAGTTCGCAACCGTGGTCGGGTTTGACTAGAGTCAATAAAAACTTAATTAGGTCTCGACTCGAGTTAAGGAAATAAAAAATTAATTCGGTCTCGACTCAAGTCAAGTCAATAAAAAATTAATTCGATCCCAACTCGAGTCAAATCAATAAAAACTTGTCTCGATATAGACTTGAATCAATAAATATTTTATTCGATCCTGACTCGAGTCAATATTTCAAAATAATACTTTCTAACTCGGTAAATAGTTATAAAATTAATTTTGTGATCATCTATATATTAAAAAAATAGCATATTTTTATATATTCAAATAACATTTAAATTATGTTTATGAATTCGGAAACACATCAAAAACAAAACACATGATAGCCTCCCTCGGGGCCTAGATAGCCAATTTTGCTACAGCTGATAATTACAAGCCTCCAATTCACGTACTATTGTCATTGAATTAGTAATTTGCACATATGGTTTGTGAGAAAGGAGGAAGTAGCTCTGGATTAGAGTGGAGGTTGACAGTTTCAGAAGGGTCATCAGAGGAGCTAGCTCCACAGACTGGCAAGGTTGAAAGACTATGGCTTTTTCTCATTATGTCGATCCTGGCATTGAAGAACAAAATGTGGGGTTTTATGGAGAAGATATGGAATATAGGAGTTGATGAACCAAGGAGAGTTATCCACTCTTTGAAGGTTGCACTAAGCCTATCCCTGGTGTCTCTTTTTTACTATCTGAGGCCATTGTATGATGGAGTCGGAGGAACCTCCATGTGGGCAGTTAATGACAGTTGTTGTTGTCTCTGAATACACTGTTGGTAAGTAATTAAATCCTTCCATTTTACAAAGGTTGCCTAGAAAAGAACATGCATGCGTAAATTGAGCATCAATATTATCTATGCTTATGGAATAACGTTCATATCTCCAACCTTGGTTCTTATGCAACCATTGTCTTTGAACAATTACGCATTTGTTGCTTGTTTCTATGGTTTAATATATAGAGCTATGATCGGTGGTAACCAGTATAATTGATGTTTGTTTTGTTCGTTTTCGATGATGGTCTTTGCAGGAGGAACTCTTTCAAAGGGACTAAACAGAGGGATTGCAACATTCACAGCAGGAACACTTGCAGTTGGTGTCAACTTACTTGCAAGAGACGTAGGAGACAAAGCCCAGCCTATAGTTCTTTCCATCTCAGTTTTCTTCATTGGTATGCCTCGATTCCTATTTTCATCATTAAAACATATATAACAACACAATTTTAACTTGAATCTTCTTCATCATTTTAAATTTTGAGCAGCTTCAACAGCCACCTTCTCTAGATTCATCCCTGCAATAAAGAAGCGCTTTGATTATGGAGTCACCATCTTCATACTCACATTCAGCTTCGTGTCTGTCTCTGGGTTCAGAGTTGATGAGTTTCTTGATCTAGCTAGTCACCGCCTTATGACCATTATCATTGGAGCTTCAATCTGCATACTAGTGAGCATGCTTGTGCAGCCAAATTGGGCCGGGAAGGAGCTTCATATTCTTATTATACGCAACATGGAGAAGCTAGCCAGTGCTTTAGATGGTATGAGCTCAGAAGAATTATTTCACCATGTCTAATATTGTACTGTCCAAAATGATAATTCTGGTTGAGGCATTTTCTAACTAGTGTAAGTTTTGCTCGATTTAGGATGTGTGGCTGGGTATTTCTTGGATGATGATGAAGATTACGAGGAATCAATTCAAAAATCCCAGAGCTACATATGTGTCCTTAATTCAAAGGCAAGCGAAGAATCATATGTGAGTAATATTGTAACTTTTTCCATTGACTTTTTTCACACGTTCATTTCTAATGCAATAGCCTATATATGGGCTTTTGTAATTAGTCCTACATATATATGCGATCTTGCTCTTGTATAACTAAAGAACAATGGAGTAAAATACTAAATTTATTGTCGTAAACAATGAAGGCAAACTATGCAAGATGGTAGCCAGCTCACGGGCAATTCGGTTTTAGGTATGCATGGAAGCAATACTTGAATATTGGAACCACATTGCGTTACAGTGCTTGCTGTGTAGAGGCCCTTAATGCATCCATCAATTCTGAAATCAAGGTCAATAATAACATATTGCCCCGTTTAATTTCTTACTTTGGCTACTTATATTATTTTATTTTCTTGATACAAGATTCCAATCGCAATTTACTAACAAAAGTGAAATATTTGTTTGTTTCTATCCAGCCACCAGACCTTCTAAAGAAGCATCTTAGCGGTCCATGCATGATTCGGGGAGCACAATCTTCCAATGTAACACCCCAAATCCAATTCACGTTCGTGAATCGAGCCGGTATGTTACGGGCCTTGGTTAAGTCGGCTAACCCGAACCTAACTCGTACGGATCCAATCTCGACGTCTTAAGATGAAGATACGACTTATCATACATGCACAAATATATAAAATTTTAACAGGATACTACATGGATGACTTGACACTTAATTCATATGAATGCAATAATTTCAGTAAAATAAATAAAAATTTGAAATTAAAACAGACGAGCGTTACTGGTCCAAAATATAACTAATAACAAATTGGCTATGAGAGCAAACTCTCATATGAAATAAAAATCTATATACTCTTCGTGAACTCTCTGAAGGGTATCTATTGAGGAGTCACTGGGCTGCAGACCCGGTACCATCCCGAACTGAGTGAGCTGCTGCTGTTGTTGCCTAACACGACATTTCATGCTTCATTTTCTGGTCTCAAATCCTAAGCCCTCTCCTTACCTCCATATTTCTCTTGGCCTTGAGCACGAAGACCGAGCACTCTCAAGTAGTCGCCTTCAGTATCTTTTGAACCACAAGTCATGACATGCGCTGTACTAAACAGTACTCATGAACCTCCACGTTCTCCGGGTGTGAGGAACTCAAACACGGAGTTGTCAAGATCCCTCGGGAATGGAACAGTCCGCTAGCACTAATCCAGAACCCGCTTTGACTATCACGACATCCTTTACATGGTACGTGGAGTCGATTTCTCCATCTCTGGCCTCACACTGAAAAACTCGATAAAAATATATATAGGCATGAGAAAGGATTTATAAATTAGGCCCGAAGGCAACTTGCTGTGGATCTTGTTTTCGAAATCATTCTCGAGGGATCTGGCAATTTCCAGCAAATTCTGAGAATTCCGATTTTCCGGCGAGTTCCAGTAGTTTTCCGGTAGGTTCGGTGGTTTTCCGGCACCCTCAGGCGGTTTTTCGGCGGCAATCACCGGCGACGTCTACTGGCCGGATGGGGTACCATTAGGACCGTCTTGGTGAGCCCGACACATCTGCGGTGTCGGCGTGGCCAACGGAGGCGGCGGCTTGCCGAAAAATGGCAAAACAGGCACGGACGCGGTGGGTGGCTAGATCCGGGCGGCCAGGGCGGCAATCGGCTCCGATTCTGATCGGGGATGGTCGTGGGAGGGTCGGCGACGCCAAGGCAGCCGCCTGATCGTGGTGGCGACTGTCGGCGACGGCGGGATTGGCGGCGCGACCATGGAATCTACATAAAATCTAGAAAAATTGGGAAAAATCCCAAAAAATAAAATAAACATCAAAATATCATAATGACATGCTTTATAACTATCAACCCACCCAAACTGCTCATAACGCATCATAACGAGGTAAACGGCCTAAAACTAATTCTACGATCAAATTGAATAATAAAATAAAAAAATATTGTATACTTCCATATATTTTGATAACTCATTCTTTTCTGATGTATTCATGACGTTATCATCATATACTTGGGTACACATGACCCTTAATAGCTCATACACGCGACTGACGTCAGCTCCGTACACGTGTTCTGAAACATACTTGACTCAAAAATAACGATCGAACCGACTAGTTCTAAATATAAAACGCTAACTCGAATTATGGGTTTTACAGCCAAAGCCATGAAAAAATCATCCACTCTTGATTTCCTGGTTTCAGAAATGAACAGTGGAGTGGAAGAAATTAGAAATGTCTAGCAGTCTTTCCCCAATCAGTATTTCATGTCTCAAGCTTTACCAACAACAGTTGAAGAAGCTGGTCAGGATAAAGATCATCATAAAAAACAGCCTATGATCTCCACATGTGTGCCACTCATGGAGTTGATGCCTCTTGTTACAGTTGCATCACTGCTGATTGAAATTGCAGCATGGATTGAAGGAGTTGTAAGTGCTGTAAACGTGTTGGCCGAATCTGCCCACTTCAAATTTGCAGATGGGGAAAACCCCGTCTACAAGCATCCCATTGAGATTGATTCGGAGAAACCAGGCCAAGAACTTGCATCCTTGAAAACATTGCAGGGGGTTTGAGTTGGTCTACAAATGTGATCACATAAGATTAAAAACTACATGCATGAAATCAAGCCAAAGTTGCCCAATATTAAACCAATTAGGTGGCATGTGTTTATACTTGTCTCTTGAAAACATATACATCTTGAAGCTGGCACTTGTATGTAAGGAATAGTTAGTGATGACAAACGCACTCGTGTGGATATATCTATCTTTTATTTTTTTGAACAATATTATCTTAAGTTTTCATGCATGTTTACTAGTGCTGTTATGATATATTATCTCTACGAATGCCTGTTGGCAAGTTGTACATGGTTAATAAATGAATTTTAGCTTTATTTTTAGTTAGAATAGTTATTTTTTGTGATAATATTTTCATTTGTATTACATCATGCTTAGCTTTTGCCACTTGAAAATCTTTTCGTGCATAAAAGTAGCCTAAAGATAATGTTCTTTTCTATCTTAAAAACATCAACCAGTGCATATCTTGTAATGATCTTTAATCAAGATGGACGATTTCATAGTCAATTGTGAAGAAATTTCGTGAATTTCATTAATTTCACTCTCCATGCGAGCCACCATGGCTCATTTTTGCTATGATTTTGAGTAAGAATAACCCAGAATTAATCTTAGGCAGAGATCTTATATTAACTGAAGGGAAGACATCATAAATAATGCATCACAAACTTTTTTTGAGAATGATTATAAGTTCAAATTTCTAAAAATACTATCCTAAGCTCAAAAAATTTTTCCCCACATAATTAAACCATTTTGTTTATTTTGACTTCTACTTTCCAAAACCAAGTAATTTCAAGTATATATTAATTTTTGTGTGGTGTAGGTCATAGGAGAGCCTAATCGCTATTGCCTTGCCGAAGCATTGAACCTATTTGAAGTGGCTAATTTTGTACCAGAGAAACCTTTGTATGAGCAAGGATTAATTTTACTTCTACATCTAACTATTCTAGGTTGGGGCATAAGTCCGGGTGGGAAAGTTATAGACACCTTTTCATTATTTGTATCTAGAGTATTACACTTAATTTCTTCTGCAATTCTAAGCTTTGGTGGTGTTTACCTTGCACTTCTTCTTCGACCCTGGAAGAATCTTCGGTTATATATATGGAAGGGAAGGAGTTCTCTAGGGAAAGCTAGGTGTTTTAAATGGGCTGGGCTTATGTACCGTACTGGGCTTGCAGGGGCCGGGCCGGCCGAGCGGGATACTTTTTTATTTTATTTATTTATTTATATACTTTTTGGAAACACAGCGGGCCAGTTTTTTGACATCAATAAAATATCCCTAACCCGACATGTATCAGGCAGCTGGTTTGGTACACATTCATTCATATACTCAAAAGAGTGGGGGCCCACACTTTCACCCTAGAAATTAATGTAAGACCATCGAATCGTGGAGGCAGTTGACTTCACGGATCCCATCTCCTTCCTCCGTCCAAAAGTTGTTGTAATGGACGACACAGCTGCGCACTGCGCACGTTGATCTCGACACACCTCTAATTATAGGTAATATCATCGAATCTAATATAATAAAATCATCACTAATAACTGTAATAACTAATTTATATATATATATATATATATGATCATGAAAGGTATGTAAATTACATTTCATAATTTTACATATGATATCTGAATGTATATAAGCTTGCAGTGCAGGAGAATTGCATAACAATAATCATCTTCTACAGATCACGTCCATGAGGAGCCATGTACCAGCTCCCATGCTAGCAATTCACATGAAGCGGCGAGACCCCATGTCGTTGACCAGGTATTGCTCACCGTCCCCGACACCGACGACCCGTCTCTCCCATCCCTCACCTTCCGAACCTACCTCCTCGGCGCAGTCTCCTGCCTCCTCTCCTTCGTCAACAAGTTCTTCTGGTTCCGCAAGGAGCCGCTCTCCATCACCGCCGTGTCGGCGCAGATCGCCGTCGTCCCCCTCGGCCACATCCTTGCGAGGATACTGCCTTCCAAAGTCTTCTTCTCGGGCCGTAGGTGGGAGTTCTCGCTCAATCCCGGGCCGTTTAATGTGAAGGAGCATGTGCTCATCACCATCTTCGCCAACTCCGGTGCGGCTGCTGTGTATGCCATCCATGTGGTGACGGCGGTGAAGGTGTTCTACCACCGGCCGATGGGGATCGCTGTCTCCCTCGTTGTCGTCCTCACCACCCAAGTTAGATCGATTTTGGTTTTGTTACTCTTACTTCCAATCATTCATTTGATTAAGATGGTAATCGTGTAAAAAGGTAGCTAGATTCCAGCTTTATTAGTGGGGATATAATGATTATTATATTAAGATGTATTTGAAGTTGTTCAAGACGAAGGTTATTCTTGCAGCAGGGATAGTATTCGATCTACTTTGGTAACGAATTTGTAATTTGTCTACAGAACCAATATAAAGTAGTACTAAAATGTATTGTTATATCTGTCTGTTTTGTTTATACCTGGTCAGTGACATGGGGACTTTAATTTTTGGGTTATTTTTAATGACTAATTAATTCAACTTCTGAACTCTAACTAATTTTTTGTAAAACATGGGCAGTGTTAGTATTTGAGCTCATGAAAATTAACTAGCTTTGCATTGCGATTACAGGGCACTCCATGAAAAGGAAATCAGGACCAAACATAGTTTAACCAGGAACCAGTTCTTCCTCATTGCTTTCATATGCAGCTCTGCCTACTATGTCTTCCCAGGCTACCTCTTCTCCATGCTCACCTCCCTCTCTTGGCTCTGTTGGGTATTCCCCCACTCAATCTTAGCACAGCAGTTAGGCTCTGGTCTCCATGGTCTTGGCCTTGGAGCAATAGGCCTGGACTGGTCCACCATTTCTTCCTACCTTGGAAGCCCATTGGCAAGTCCATGGTTTGCCACTGCCAATGTAGCAGCTGGCTTCTTCCTTGTCATGTATGTTTGTACCCCCATAACATATTGGCTCAATGTATACAAG
>JAVDBV010048389.1:0-12350 GCA_032619315.1 Piper longum | reverse complement strand
ATGAACATGCCCTCTATTTCAAAATCAAAGATGGAGATATTTTGATCGTGTGCTTGTATGTGGATGATTTGATATTCACTGGAAGTAGCCCTACCATGTTCAAAGATTTCAAAAACAAAAAGGAAATAACAATGGAGTGTGGTTTTTGTTGAATGTAGAAGTCAATGTTAGGTATGTGTTAGGTGTGTTTTTGTGGTTTGTATTGATCTTGAGTTAGTATAAATACCCCTTCTCATTGTGTGTTATACACAAGGAAAAATAAGAGAGAAAAACAAGAAGCAAAGCTTCTACATTGTAAGAATTTAGAATTGAGTGTGGAAAGGTTGTTTGGAGAAGAAGAAGAGAGTTTGTGTATTTTGCATTTGTTTTTCTCAATATCAGAGATTTTCTTGTCAACAGTAAATACTATTGAGGTCACGTTGAACTTATATAGTGTTCAAAAAAAATTTGACCCTATATAAGTCAAGCATATAAACATTCAGTAGGCTCGAGCTCGACTGGAGCTTAGCTCGAACTTAGCTCAAGCTCGGTTAAAACCAAGCACAGACACTATAAATTTTAGACAAGCTCGATTCGGCTCGTTTACATTAAAGTTCGGCTCATTTACATTAAAAATCGGCTCGGCTCGTTTTATATCAAGTCAAACTCAAGCACAACTCTGCTCGGCTCGGTTCGGCTTGTTTCCACCATATGTGACACATTATTTGAATTTTGTTATCAATTTTGACTAACTATTTGGTTTTAAAAGTAGCAAATTGAGTGATAAAGTTTTGGCGGAATGAATGTTCAGAGTAAACTTAGTTAGGACACATTTTGAGCATCCTGAGTTTTAAGCAAAACTAGAAAAAATAGTGAGTCAGATTTTTATATCTATCAAGATCTGTTCGGTGAAACTTTAAAGAAAAAAAAATGCGAACAATGAAA
Organism: Piper longum; assembly: GCA_032619315.1. NCBI lineage: Eukaryota > Viridiplantae > Streptophyta > Magnoliopsida > Piperales > Piperaceae > Piper > Piper longum. The sequence continues at coordinate 11,426 of JAVDBV010048389.1, read as the reverse complement.
TTTTCTTTTATTAAAAAGAAACAGAAAGAGCAACACAATTATGTGCTCCATAACACAAAATTTCCGTGAAATTAGTGATTAAACCAAGCCAAACATATTTTACCGAATAAGGGTGATTAATTTATGCATAATAAATTTAATCAATAAAATGAATAAATCTCACATTCTAACAATAACTAATATATTCATATATTTTTAATTTAATCTCACATCTATTCCATAATTTATTAAATTATATTTAAAAATAAATTATACCTTCAATTTAATTAAACATTTTAAGCGATAAGTTAACCTATTATATTAAAACTATATCATTAAAACAACCTGATTCATATTTAATGTGTAAGTTCCCGTATTTAATTTACTGGCTTAAATAATGGCTTCGACTAAGTTGAAGCCTCAATCCGGGCTAAACAGATCATGGCGAAATAGGCTAAACTAAGAATGTTAACTACATGGAAAAGCAAGCATTCAATAACAAAATTTACTACATGGATTATGCGATATTTCAGCGTATTTCCGCTCTAATATCGAGTTCGGTAAATTAACCTGCGGTAAGAACTTTTTTAGTTAAAGATGTTTTAAAAAATAATTATACCCATTTATTTATACAGCCAGCGAGCACTTAAGGTTGGGGTTACATAGTTGGAATCAATTTTGTTCGCTCAGTACCGTTCCGGATTTTTCGGATAAGCAAGCATTCGTTAACACAATTTACTACATGGATTATGAGATATTTCAGCTAATTTACGGTCTAATATCGAGTCGGGTAATTAATCTGCGGTAAGATCTTTTTTAGTTAAAGGTGTTTTTTAAAAAACTTAAAACCCATTTATTTATACAGCCAGCGAGCAATTGAGGTCGGGGTTACTTGGACCGTAAATTAACCTGCGGTAAGAACTTTTTTAGTTAAAGATGTTTTAAAAAAAAATTATACCCATTTATTTATACAGCCAGCGAGCACTTAAGGTTGGGGTTACTTAGTTGGAATCAATTTTGTTCGCTCAGTACCGTTCCGGATTTTTCGGATAAGCAAGCATTCGTTAACACAATTTACTACATGGATTATGAGATATTTCAGCTAATTTACGGTCTAATATCGAGTCGGGTAATTAATCTGCGGTAAGATCTTTTTTAGTTAAAGGTGTTTTTTAAAAAACTTAAAACCCATTTATTTATACAGCCAGCGAGCAATTGAGGTCGGGGTTACTTGGACCGTAAATTAACCTGCGGTAAGAACTTTTTTAGTTAAAGATGTTTTAAAAAAAAATTATACCCATTTATTTATACAGCCAGCGAGCACTTAAGGTTGGGGTTACATAGTTGGAATCAATTTTGTTCGCTCAGTACCGTTCCGGATTTTTCGGATAAGCAAGCATTCGTTAACACAATTTACTACATGGATTATGAGATATTTCAGCTAATTTACGGTGTAATATCGAGTCGGGTAATTAATCTGCGGTAAGATCTTTTTTAGTTAAAGATGTTTTTTAAAAAACTTAAACCCATTTATTTATACAGCCAGCGAGCAATTGAGGTCGGGGTTACTTGGTCGGAATCAATTTTGTTCGCTCGGTACCGTTCCGGATTTTCCATTTTAATAAAGGTCGAGATTAGAATACACATTGATGTGACTGTAACACTTCCCTACCTATTATCAGAGGAAAACCTATGTACCAATGACAATAATGGAATCCATTTTGAGGGATATACAGGACTTCCAACGGGTACCAGAAGAGTGCACTTCTTTGCAAGTAAACATAATTTCTTCAACCGGTGGGAAACCTTTTGCCCGTCTATGAAGAGTGTACTGCATTGTAAACGCACACAGAACCGAGTCGTATGAAGCCATGGCAAGGATGAGCGAAATATTTATTCTGGGTCATGAATCAAAGATCTTAGTTTCCATTCTTTTGAAGGGATTGACACTTGAGCAAACATAAAAGCTGTCACAAAATATTTGGCAACTAACCTCAAAGGCATGCTTGGTTGTGTTCTTTTTGTTTTTTTTAACAAGAGAAGTAAATAATAATAGATATACAGACATATAGCACCAATAATGACTACTTCACACATAGCTACATTTATGTTGTTCATGGCTTGTGAAAATTCACTATTGTAGAAAAATGGGAAATGTAGCAAAAATAATATTTAGAATCTTCACTTATCCTGTAATATGAAAATACATTGTATTAGAGCAAGAAGATGGTTTGACGAAAGAATACCAATCATCAATACATTAAAACAAGAAAAGAATGTAAAAGTTTTTTAAAAGAGAGATGATCCATGTCATGATCTCAACGTGAAACGCTATTGACAGATACGTTATTTTCAGCAGTCACATCTGTATAAACTTAATAGTTGAAATCCTGCCCACTTTAAACTCGTGAGAAGAAAGGCTAGAAAAGTAGCTCCTAGTCCAATGGACAAATAGAAGGAATATGGTAGAATGCCCAGGAATATTTTATTGCTAGCAGGAATGTGGGCACATGAGAAGCACAAAACAGGAGAATCTACTTACTGAGACTCGAGATATTTCTGATGTTCTCCACCAGATGGGGCAGATCTGATGCTGGTCCTGATGTAAAATGACAATCAATATAATATGTGCCTTGTAAAGGGAAGGAGTGAGGCTGTCACAGCATGACCTAGCAAGCCTTCTATAATCGATCTCATGTTTCTTTCTTATACTGGCCACAGAAGTTGAGCTAGATCATGCTGGCAGCTTCACTTGTTCCCTTAGACACCACCTCCAACTCTCACTTCGCCTCGAGTAGAACCAGTAGATGATGGAATATAGATGAAAAGGAAGAAGCCCATTTGTAAAAAAACGAAATTGTCTTCTCTCAAGTAATGTGCAAAGAAGCTTGTGATTATGAAAATAAACATAGACAAGTCATTTTTTAATGAGAAGAATCAACAACAGAAAAAATAGAAAAGTACGAACAATAAAAACGAAGGAGCCTTCCTACGGAGATTGCACCAAAATGGTAAAACCGATATTAAACTGATCAAACCGACCATGCATACAAAAAGGAATATTAAACTACCCATATAGATGAAAAGATCGAAGAAGGCATAAACAACGAAAAGAAAAGCTTGTTTCGCCCAACTGTTGAAAAAATCTCTATAAAACTCAGGGGGGGCCGTGGGATGGCCATGAAATAGATGAAGAAGGAACAAGATCCACGAAGTGGGGCGACCGAGAGGAGGGTATAACAGTATTAAATAGTGGGAAGGAGGTAGAGACTAGAGAGAGATTGCGGATGGTGGTGAGAATGGGAGTAGGGGCCTTAGGAGCCGAAGGCTAAGTTTGCTAGGTCGGCCTTGCAGTTGCAGGCCTGGGGGGGACAACACTCGTGGCTTCTTCTCTAACGACAGATAGGAATAATAACTGTTTTGGTCATGCATAGTTGCATACCATTGTCATATTTAGTTAATTAATTAATTAATTAAAATTATATGTAGGGGCCAAAGACCAACTTGCTATTTTAAAAAAAAAAACCAGCTCGAAAGCACTTTACATTTCAGTTTAAACTTATATTTATTAATTTAAGCTCGAAAAAATACCCAAATTAAAAATATATAATTTGTTAAACCGTTAAAATTTTAAGTTAAAAAGTATTTAATTTAGTTTGAACTGAATCATTGAATATTTTTTAGTTTTACCTCGCTCCTACAATATTTTTCATGGGACGTTCACATAAACTAATAGTTTTTATACCACTGACAATTAATTATATGAAATTATTATCATTACTGAACATTTTACTTAATTATTTACTACCGAGTTAATTTGATAATAACAATACTCTAGTTTATCCTAAGTTTTTTTTCTCTAAAGCAAAATATAACAAATATAATTTATCAAACTTACTATACTAATTAATCGATATAACACATAACTAGTTACTTTTTAATAATTAATATATATATATATAACTGTTACAAATTACTTATTAATAAATACTCAATGTTATTTATAGTTATAATTAAATCAAGTCATTTTGAGGGTAAAATATATTTTATGCTCGACTTGAAAGAGTGTATATTATGAGTTCTATTTTATATATATATATATATATATATACTTATTTAAAAATTTACTTATTTTAAAATTTTAGAGGAACTCCACCCAACTTAAAGACTTAATTAAAATAAAAATTGAAATTGCGCAAGTGAATGGTAAGTACTAGCACTTGGCCAGAAATATATCACCTAGTAACGAAGTTGGAGTAAACTAGAACTAAACATGGGTGCGTGTTGTTCTACTATTTTACACTTTTAATTATTTATCACATATTTTATATTTCAATTTTGAATTGAATAATAAAAACCTTTTGAATTGATTATAAGATATTAGGAACCAATGTAGTTATCACTAATTGGATCACCTCTACGTTGTAGTAGCTAACGAAATATTGAGTACTTATTAGTTGTATAGGGACCCGCTAACATGATAATATAAAGTTGTGATTATGTTTATGTTGCTCGTAGAAAAAATATTTTTATTTATCGTTATGCTAACAGATGATTAATAGAAAACAAAACTATAAATTATTATATATTTTTTATTGCAAAGACTTTCATTTAATAGTAAAAATATTTTAATTATTTGTTTGATGAAAATAAGTTGCACGTAGAGCCCCGTTCAACAAGGTAGATATCATGCATCAAAGATAACCATTTGAAAACTTAATCATTGTTTATAATTGATAATTAATTAATTTACTATTGGTGGTGAATAATGTTGGCTATTAAAAATTAATATTGATTCTTAAAATTTTTTTAGCTGTCTCTAGTATTTATAATTGATTCCTGAAGTAATAAAAATTAATTAAATTATATATATATATATATAATTTATTTAATTCATTATTTTGAAGTAAAATAAATTTCAATTTGAGTATGGGTCCCAAATTTTAAGTTGTGATGCTGGTCCACGAAACACATACCTTTCTGGCCAATATAATTGAAGTGAAGAAGGTTCTAGCCAGTAGGGTTTAGCCTTGGTTAGGTTGTTGGGGGTAATGATTTGCTTGTTGGGGATAAAATAATATAATATTAAAACACAGGAAGGTAGATATATAAAAATAATTATTAAAAAGAAGAAAATTTTTCTTATTAAATTTGATATATAATTATATTATTACATAAACAAATTTTACTAAAATATTTTGAAGGATTCAATACAATCACATATTCAAAGAAGGTAATTATAACCCTTGAGATCCGTATAATAATATATTTAACCTAATAATTCCCTATTTAAATACCAAAAAACCCTTATATATATTATTATTCATTATTTATTAAATGAACTTCTTTGGACTAAATTATATTTAAATTTTAATGGGTTTATCCGAAGAATAATTATAATTTCATATTTATTAAATTGAAAAATATATAATAATGGTTGTAAGGGCATATATAATATAGAAATTTATGTTTATATAATTTTGTTGGGTTTATCCCTCACTATATTTTAAATTAATTTTTGACTTATATATAGCCCCAATAAAATCAAATTAAAAAAACACTAATGAAATCAAAGAAAGAAAATAATTAACAATATTTAATGATTATTTTTAAAAAAATGATAATTTTGGAGGCACTTTATGGTTTTTGTTTTCTGACCCGTAATAAGCACTACGGCATTACCGTTTCACTTTGGAAAACAGTATTATAATGATTTTTGTGTTCAAAAGGCATACAAAACTCATGTAGCATGTGGAGCACAAGTTTTTTTTTTCTTGCTCGAGAGCCGAAAAAACTATCAAGTACTACTTTTTTTAATCACTCAATCACTGTAAATTATAATCAATTATTTTAATTAAATTGATAGCTAATAAACTTGATATTAGGCTTCCGATCAAAAAAAAAATCCTGCTTGTCGGACTATGAATCCGAAAACCTAAGCTGTTAATGAACTTGAAACTCTCCCCGTTCACTCTAGGACAGTAGAAGGGTACCCAGAACCCATTCAATGAACTCCTTCAATCCCCATAACTCTTGAAATTGAACCTTGCACCTGGTCTTTTATGATATGCATCGAAGAAATAACAAAATTACAGCAAACCCACAAACACAGAGTCAATCCCCCAACCATTTGCATTCCACATTTACTCTCCCCCCCAAAGCAGCTTTCATGGGTAAAAGCTCAAGAGCCCAAGAATAAGACAAAGCCAAACAGCAGCAGTTCCCAAGCATCATGTAATGGCCAACCTACCCAGCCGAGCTAAAGGTTTACACTTCCCAGCTACATGCTGCATCCCTACTCTCCTATATATGCGAAGAACATTTGTTGATGTTTGAGAAGCGAATAAGTGGTCCCTCTCCTTTCTCTGACCGATGTTAACTTGCCAACCCACATCATAAACACCACCCTGCAACTGCTTTTGATCCCTCGTTTCTCAACTCTTTCTCTTGCTTGGCTCCCCCCCACCCCCCACCACCCTTTTCTCAATCAAACCTATCTCTCTACTGTTATATCCAGGCTGTGGCTATGTCATGCTGTGCTCTTTTGCCTGGCATGGAAGATTCCCACGTTGAGCTCACATGTTTGTGTTAAAGCTACTCTCTACCTACTTGAGGCGTGGTGTCCATTGTTGGCCAAAATGTGACGGAGAAAAATCAAAGATTGGCGAGTTTGGAGGAGAAAGGACCACTTGATATTGTCTACATAAGTGAGGACTACGTTACGCCTAACTTTGGGTGCATGCTTATTAAGAGAGACACGGCTCGAAGACTCCTCGAATCGGCTTACTTTGTAGTCAACTTATTCACATATATAAACCTTTGATAATGTAAGTTCGTCTTAAATATTAGCATTGTATTTTCAATAGGTTTAGGTTTAATTACAGTCTAATTCTTATTGGTGGAAACGACGCATTATTTTATGAGGAAGCTTAGTATCAACGGTTGATAATATATAAATATTAGCAACTTTTAATTCTAGCCACCTATTTAAATTGATATTAAAAATAAGTTATATTGATCCTAAATATTTTCTTATTTTATATAAACGAATAAAATTGATATTGGATCACCAAGGGTTTGGACGGTCCAATCGAGTTGGTTAGTCGACTCCTTGAATCAATCAAGTCACACTATAAATCATGAAAATTATAATTCATAGGTGAGTTTAATTTAAAAATTTGCCGAGTTGACTAAGTGAGTTGATACTTAGTTGCTTAATAATGACCTTGCTAATCCCACTTCCCAAAATGTGCAACACTTTGAGGGGCGTAGTTAGCAAAGTACTAGCATGAGACCTCATTTTCAAAGGATATACACATTGTTTACAATTATTCATTTTTGAAAGAAAATTTTCTTATGCTTCAATCTACCGCAATGGTGATCTGGAGATTTTGGACGATTTTTCTATGCAACAAATAAATAGTTGTTTGAGACCAATACAATTTTCTCTATTTATGCTTAAATTAAATCTACAAATGATTCAAATTTATTGTAAAAATTGATTGAGAAGGCTTAGTATACATTAGCAACAACTAATGTAACAATATCAAGTATCAGCATCATAAAAATTCTGGCACCTATACAAATGAAATAGTTACGTTTTGTTGTTATTTGGGCAAAATTGTCTTCATCAAGTAACCATCCTTTTAATCTTATCACTCTTATTAAATATAAATGTAATTGCTACTAGAGTATCAGTTGCTGCTTATATCATTTTTTTTTCAAATTAACTTAGTTAAAAATAAGAAAATAATGATATTTAATTGACTTATTTTACTTTATTTGAAAATGAATTATAAATCTTTAACTTATTTAGTCACTTTTGAATATATAACTTAACACATTAGTTTTCACTTTAGATTAGACATTTACAAATAGTATTAGAGTTTCCTATTTATTGAGGGCTAGGTTAGAGACATGAGATAGGCTTTCGGGGTTCATGCAAGAATCATGGCAAGAATAAGAAATTATAGGATGAAATTTATTAATCTAGGTAGATGGTGAGATGTCTATTAGGTAAGATCATATTTATAAGTAAGAATATAGTTAATCACTTTTTAAAAATTTAAATTTGAAAAATCGTTAGAGTACAATCGCCCCCACGTGAGGTTTTGGAGTGGAAAAAGTTGTAAAACCATGCATTTCACGTAACTATTAACATTTCTTGTGATAACCAGCTTTATAATAGAACATGTCACAGGCTTCCCTTTCACTTACTTTTACTTCTACAAATTTAGTGCAAGAAATGATGAATTGGGTAAAAAAAATGGATGGCCAGATGAAGGAGCGGTTGACGGAGGCCGGTGGAGAAGATGGGCGTCGCCGGCTATCTTGAAGAAACACTTCTGATGTCAACTTCGTGAAGTTTGCCCATTACAAGTGGATCTCTCCCCTTTGTACAGATTTAAGCCCATTATGCATGTACAAATAAAGCTCAATATAATAAGCCCATTAGGCGCTAACGTTTGAGTTGTTTTTTTTTTTTTTTTGTATAATAAAACTTAAATCGGGTAAGTGGTAACAGCAAAGGATTATGGGAATAAAAAAATGGCTTATTGGAAGCTAAATACGTGGTTTATTGTTTGATTTGTCAGCTTTACTGATTTATAAAAATAAAAATAAAATTATATTGATCAATATTAATATTAAGCAACATTATTACTGTGTTTAATTAAAATTTTATATTATTATATCTTTCTCAAAGTTAGTTTATCATAAATATATTGCCAATGTAACGTCAAATTTATGAACTTGGCGGGAATATGTTGTGTTGTTTAAGACATGTGGTTTAAATCAAAATTTGCCAATTATTAACCGTTTTGTTGTTTGTTAAAATCATCATAATTGAATAGTGATAGACAAGAAAAAAAGAGGTGAATGGTGCCATTATTGTCGATGGTCGAAACATTAATAAATTATAATGGTAAATGTCTTTAATTATGTCGTAATCACACAATTACATTAATAAATTATAATGGTAAATATTTTTAACTGTCGTAATCACACGATTTGTACCCCTTGACTGATTCGGTGGAATACCGGTCAGAAACCAATCCAAATTTAAAAATATAAAATGATTGCATAAAAGAAATGAAAAATCAATAAAATTTATTTAAGGGAAAAATTAATATAAATAACAAGTCATATTTCCTCTTTCACCAATATCTACTACAAGTGATGTGAGCCATTGTTAAATTATAAGGATGGTTGGATAACAATGACAATTTTGTGAAAGTCATAAAAAATAAAGTCATTAGAAACTAATTAAAAGTCCATTCATTTCTAACATCGATCCCAATATTTTTCTTTTTAACACTCCCACCCCACGTTTTATTTAGGTCTTGAATGTTATGATACAACCTTGGGGGGTGGGGGGGGGGGTGCGATGGATGATATCTTATATATATTTTGGATTAAACATAACTATTTTTACAAATTAAGGTTGATAATGAAGGAGAGATTCAATAGTCCCGGTTGAATAGCTCTACACATGCCAATCTATAATCCAAATCTCATAAGCACCTGCCAAATAAAATAGATCATGAGAGCAAGCTCTCCCATGTATCAAGACATATATATATATATATATACACACACAAAAACACGTAATTAGTAGTAGAAACCTTTTTTTTAAATATGAAGTAAACTTTAATAAGAAATGTGAAGTAAACTTTAATAAGAAATATTAATTTTTAATTTAACAGTTTATATTTTGTAGTTATTTATAGAATAGCCCATGACTATCCATTATAACTTCTTAATCTAAATTGTTGATCATTACCTTTGAGGCATCAAGAATGCATCAATAGTACTTTGTGACTCTCTTTTCTTTTTCCTTGCTTTCAAGCCTTCCATTTTTTTCTTTCATTCTCTCGCTCTAAACTCGGTGACTCCTCATTTTTTAACCATTTTGTTCAATTCATCAATTATTTTAATTATATCTTACAAATTGGTAATGGTTTGACCCAAACAATTCTCATTGACATAACCTTCTCTCTAACAAAATCTTTCATTGTAAATATCAAAACTATCTTAAGGTGGTGATAACCAAATCATAGCCAAGTAACCCAATTAAAAAAAAAACACCAGAAAAAAAAACCACAATCGATGCAAAAAATAGCCATACTTCTACTTGAATAAGAAATACATTATTTGTTTTCAAAGTCAAATTATAAATTTCATTTCTTTCAGCAAAAGAATAAATGATAAGCCTTTAGCAATCCACATTGTACCAACATAAATAACTAAGACAACATGACTAAACTAAGACTAAATTTCATCTAAATTCAAGAAAGCCTTTTCAACAACAAAGGCTTTTTTTCATGTCTAGTGCATATTATAACTCCAACAAAAAAAAAAATCTAATTGTCTCGATGCAGCATGAATCAATCATCAATAAAAGGAGTCATGGTGCAAATATCAAACCCAAATTCACTTCAGCAAAATCGTTTGCACACCCAACACGATCTGTCTTTTCCATATGCCTAGTCAATATTATAGCTCAACAGAGACATTCCACATTCTAGATGCAGCATAAATCAACCATCCCACCAAAGCAAATGACCCAGATCCTATTCGAGAAATGATCAAATCCTAATCATTCAACCGAGCAGCTGAAACCAAGTAAAGAGAAAGCAAGTTTCTTGGCGTGGAGAAGAGGAAATGGTTACCGAGGGAGGGAATGGTTAGACGGCGTGAGGCAGGGGCAATGGGCGATGTATTAGGTTTTGACCATGGTTACCGAGGGGATGGTTAGACGGCGTAAGGCAGGGGGCAATGGGCGATATATTATGTCTGTGTCCCATGGTCATGTATCAAAAAGCATGTAAAATAATGAAGTTCGCGGTGGGACTTTAACATACAAAATCCCTTAATACCATATTATATATTTTGACAAGATAAACCAATAAAAGATAAAAATATATGACACACACACATTTAACGTAGAACCTCAAAAATAGAAGGGAAATCACAAACCATCTATTATAATCAAATAATGAACATACACATCGGACAAAACCAGTACATTATCTTTATCATCTAGATCAGACGACGACATATGTAATCTCCATAATCTTCAACTGGGATACACATCTAATTGGGAATACTCAACCTCTAACTGAAATACAGTCTAATTAAGAATAATCTCCAATGACATCCATAATCTCCATAATCACCAACTAGGATACACATTCAATTGGAAACACTCAACCTCTAACTGAAAAATACTTTAATTAAGAATAATCTTCAATTGGGATACACAACCAATTAGGAACACTCAAACCTCTAACTAGAATAGACAAGAAAGCCCATATTTTGTAAGAAGAGGCTTTCCCTCCTCAAAGAGAGAGAGGGATAGCCTCACTACAAAACCTCACAGTGAAACTCAATAACACACTCTTCAAAAAATAATCTCTTTTTCGCTCTCTCAATTATACATATACAAC
>JAVDBV010048388.1:0-12561 GCA_032619315.1 Piper longum | reverse complement strand
GAGCAGTCTAGTTCCTCTTACAGGGACACCTGGGTGTTTGACTTAGATTGGCGATAGTGATCCATGTAGTTCATTAGTATATACCTTTATTTAGTACTAGAGTCCACCGTATGCTAACAGAACTCGCATCACACCTTAGTATAGCTGCAAGATCTAGAGCAGAGTGCTTTGAGTGTACATCTAGTTGACCTATTACATTGATGAGGATCAGGGAGATATGGGTAGATGTTAGGTCATATGCTTGCACTAATATAGTTTTTCCTAATGTAGTTCAGACTAGTACCCTATAGTACTCTAGAGTACCTACTCTACTACCCAGTAGACCCTTAGGGGTGAGCTTAGATTTTCATGCATGTGTCGTTGTATTTCAGTCCCCATTGTATGTAGTGACCTTAGGAGCTAGTCCAACGAGATGACTCGAGTATGCAGGGTCAGTCTATGGAGATGATTTGAGCATGCATGATTAGTTTAACGAGATGATTTGAGCACCTATGGTCAGTGCAGACAAATAATTCTAGCATATATGGCATATTTTATCAGATGATTTAAACACGTGTAATCTATATGGCCAGATTAGTGTGGAGCTTATGAGCTTTGTTAGCATTCAAACTTCTAGCTTCATGTTGGTACGCTTAGATAGTGTGAAGCTAGCTTTCGACGAAGAGTACCACTATGTCAAGTATTCCCTCTTCCCCTTCCTATCTTTCCTCTACCCATATGCCCCCCACCCCATTGCTTGATTGGCCGTCAGCAGCCATCGTCGTCCACCTCCTCCTACCCTAGCCCTAGCCCCCTAATCCTTCCCTTGTCGGTCGATTTCTAACGACGGTCGCCACTCTTTGGCACTGACGGCAGCTGCGACCACCACCGCAGTCATTGCCGATTCGAGTCCGAATCGTTGTGAGATGCATATCGCTTCTCAAATTTTTAATTTAATTTATTTTAATCATTATGCATATATTTCATAATTTTCATGAATTTTATATTTTTGTTAATATGTTAATTTTAAAATTTTTGATAATTATCTGTTGATTAATAATTTTTTCATGTAATTAAGAATCTATAATGATTAATGATCGACTTATTTTATTATGAATTTAAATATGTTATAGATGATATTTGGAATTGTGAAGTATGTATTAATTTTGTAATTGAGTACATTATTATCGATTTGATTAAGAAGTTAATTCAAAATAATAATGGATAGGAGATAATGATAAGTTTAGAAATTGTGAAGTTATGCATTAGGGTTATAATTTTGTAGGTTAATTAATTATTTAATTTGTAAGTTAAATCATAATGAGAATGATATAATTAAAGATGTATCAAATGTGAGAATTAGGATAATGTGTTGTTGATAGAAGATTGATTCACAATGATAAAATATAATGAAAATGTATGTAAATGATTCCTATACATTTGTACTTAGTGATAAACTCGATTACATATTTTACATAATACTTGGTGCTAACAAGTACTTTTGATAATTAGATAATCAGTTGAGGTTTGAACAATAAATTTGAAGTCCCAAGGGCTTAGAATATATTGGTAGTCCCAAGGTTTTGAACTATAAATTATGAGATATATGAAGCAAACGAGAGGGCTTAGGATATACAAGCAATGTAACACCTTGTTTCGATTCACATGTGAACAAACCCAGAAATATTACCCGCACCGAATCATTTGCTAATCTACTTAATTCGGTTAATCAGATCTGGATCTACCCTTAGAGTGCCAAGATGGTGATGCAACATGAAAAGCCTAGTTGAGATGTTTGAGTTCTAACGTTATCCTACATGCATGCTATTATATGCAAACAAGCATACACACAGACCAAGAAAATGAAAAGTTTAAAAGAAAAATATATTTTTAAAGTAAAATGGACAGAATCTTCCCTAAAAGTGCAATAGGGCAACTCTGTCAACAACAATTAGTATATATATTTATATTTATAAAAAAACAACAACACAGTCCAAACACAGCATACTCTTCACATTTGCAATTACCCTTAATTTTCTCATCATATGAGGAGAGTCTAAACTCCATAGCTCACTTGTTCATTTTCCATTCTCTATTTTCATTCACATGCAAAATATTTATAGTAATTTCACGGTATAGCTTTTCAATCTCATCATCGACAGTTCAACACATGCCAATTACATTCGACAAGTACATGTATGTGTGGTTCATGTGTTGCTCCTCCACAATCCCTATAGTGATCATTCGCCACAGTTCTCACCTACATATATAATAAAAAGATGCTAGGAATGAGTGTTACCAGTCCAGAAATAACTAGTAACAAACTTAAATAGGAGAGCTGACCCTCAACTCTTCCTCATAGAAGTCTCATAAGGGTAATAATAAGAGCCGTCGACCTCACCTGACAGTGTTTCTTTCTATCTCATCGTCATTCATTGGACACTTTAAACTATCCCTTTTGCGAGAAAAATTAGTCTCTTTTCTTTCACCCCTCTGCATCCTCTACATCACACCTAGCCTTTAGTACACAGGTTGAGTACTATCAAGCATGCACCTTTAATTCCCTTTGAAACCACAAGTCTAGACATATGCTGCACAATAGTACCCATAAACCTCCACACTTCTTCGGGTTTGAAGAACTCAAAGGTAGAGTTATCAGATCCCTCAGGAATAGAGCAGATGCTCACTAATTCCAAAGCCTGCTTTGACAAACACACACCCTATCTCAAGACACGACCGTCGATTTTCCCTTGTCTCATGTCTCACTCAAAAGTCAAAAAAACTACATGTACATAGGCCTAGGTAGGGATTTCAATATAATCGGCCCAGAGGCATCATGAGTAGGATCTAAATTTTTTGAAACAAACTCAAGGGATCTCATCCTCGAGAGTTATTAATCTGGAAATACAATCAGTTAAATGGCTAGTGTGAAGTGGGATACGATAAGTCCACCACTCAATACGTCCACTTACCTGCTAAAACAAAACACAATACAATGAGACAATATATTGAGAGCGAGTCCTAAAAAAACATGGTAGAAGATCTAATCATGGTTGTGCACTTTGACAACAAGCTCTTACTCCATGCCTACACATCAAATTTAGAAGCTAATGCCCATGAACTGAATGATATACCCCTAGCTCACAATACATGAGCATCACACTCACAATACAATCATAATCTATCAAACAATCAACAATCCTCATCACAATAAAAATATCCCCAGGTCATCCTATTCACACCAATTTTATTATGTTTTTTCTAAGTTACGTTGCAGTCAATTAGAATGCTCAGATTTAATTTACCTAATTAGATCATTAGCATTCATTTAATATCAATCAAATCATGCAAAGCATCACTTCATTCACAATTATACATTCATCACGACAAATAATCAATCCTAACTAGTCATCAAAGGTAACTATACCTCGCGACATAGGCAACGATAATCAACTGCAATAGATGACTAGTTAGTGCTTGGTCGCATGTTTCGGAGCTCGAATTTGGCGCTCGGCAGCATCCAAAGTTTGATCGGGTTTAAATGGATGAATTCGGCAAAAGATCTGGTAAATTCTTGCAAATCCAATTTTTTGGCAGTTCTCGGCATTTTCAGGTAGTTTCCGGTGATTTTTCGATGGCTTTCCGGCACTTTTTTGGTGATTGTTGCCGAGGCGGCTAACCAGCAGGATGGTGGTAGTATGGGGTACCGTTGGCACCGGCTCAACGATCACGACTAGTTGGCAGAGGTGGCAGCTCACTTAAAAATGGAAAACAAGGGTGGTCGGTGATGGGGTGAAGAGATTCAGGCTGGATGGGCAGCATTGGGCTCCACTTTGGTCGAGGAAGGTCATGGGAGGGTCGGTGACGTGGAGGGGGCAACTAGATGGCTGTGGCGACGGTTGTTGGTGATGGGATTGGTGACGATTGCAAGCGGCGGGATTGGCAACAAGAGTGCAGCGCGAATACTCGACTTCCTTGCGTCAAGGAGGTCGAGCGATGGTGACAAGACCGGGTAACAATAGTGATAGTGACGCGGTGGTCGGCGGTGGTTGCGGTGAAAGAGGGGTGAATCATCAATTGGGGGGGCGAGAAGCGTCAGGAGGGAAAAAGACAGGTTAGTGGTGATATCGTAAATAAAAGTTGGCCCAACTCTAATTGAGTAAAAAATAATAACTAACTAGTAATAAATACAAAAAAATACGGAAAAATGCAATAATATATAATACTTACCATAGCATCACAATGACATGTTCTATAACTAATATACCACGCAAACTGTAACAACCCGGCCCAAAGTGCAACGTAATGGGTCTAAGTTATTTCTTTAAGATGGTTAACCCAAATTAAAGATCGATAGTCCATTTCCACTTATAAACAGGATCATCTCTTAATAGGTATTGGATGTGAGACTAAGTTAAAGGATCTCACAATCTACCCACCTTAGAAAATTTTGTCCCCAAAATTTCTATACTTGGCCCGTTGTTAGCTCCAACCCACGACCTTTCATGGCCTGTTGTTTGAATTATTTTAATGTCATGCAAGTGTACACGGTCCTGACAAGTAATATAATGATGAGTTCAAGTATCGTCCCACAAAGAGATGAATTTCTTTAAATTAATTAAAGTAAATGAAATCAAGAACAAAACAAACACAATTGACTTAACTAAATCTAAATAATACTTTAAATTAAAGGAGGAATTAAAATGATAAAACTCGTTCTAGAGTCGAATCTCCCTTAACATAAATTTAATCATTACCATATCTTACTCTTATCTTTTATTCCCTCAGATTGTCGATCTAGGATAATTATATAACATGGTAGCTCCCGCTCCTTTATGCTTCTATTATTTTGCCTCAATTTCTACCTCCCGGTGACAATTCATTAATCAACAAAATAACGCATTAAGATTTGCCTTACAATCGTATACGGTGTTGCGTATATCCCGACCACAACGACAAACAAGTCACAAGACTCGTCGTAAGATGAATTATCAATGACCAATCTAATTAATTTCTCCTGAAATCTAATTAAATTTCATAATCTAAGAAATAGGCGATCAATCTATTCTTAGCATTAAGAACATAATAATTCAAACACTCCGATTGAATAAAAGAGTAAGAGGCTAATATAAATCAAATTAAACCATATTAAGTTCCATTCTTTTCTATAACGAAAAAAATGATTACTCCATAATGAAAATAAAAATAAAAAAAAAACTAGTTTTTATTATGAAAAGAAAAGGATTACAAAAACTAGAACTATTTCTATTACTAAACTCCTAAGCCAAGAGATGAGATATGGTCAACAACAAATGACCACCCCTTTATATAGAAGAGAAGATGACTATTAGATATATGAATTCAAAGAGGGTGTTTACAAATCGATGTAGTCTAATTAATTATGATGTCCACTCAAGTCTCTAACTCTTTGACTTGCTCAAATGTCTCATCGAGCTTTGTCAACTCCATAAATTGTAGCCATCAATGGGTGGGGTCCAATGCTTTAACCAACAAATCCTAAGCTTAATTTGCTTCATATTTTTCTGCATTAAAACATCAAAATTAAGCATATCTCATACAATATTAATTAACTAGAATATAACGAGAAATATCACCTAATTAATAATATTTATACCCGTGATTTACAAAATCACATTAAAAATATGGGTAAATATTAAATGTTTTAAATGCTTAACACATGTGACCGATGACCTTCCATGGCCCGTGACCGAGAGCCTAGTTAACATCCGTAGTACAACCCATCATCTAAAACGGAACCACATTGCTCTGATACCATTTGTAATGACCCAGCCCTAAGTGCAACGTAATGGGCTAAGTCATCTCTTCAAAGTGGTTAACATAAGTTAAAGATCTATAGTCCATTACCACTTATATACAAGATTTTCTCCCAATAGGTATTAGATGTGGGACTAAGTTGAGGGATATCACAATCCACCCACCTTAGGAAATTTCGTCCCCAAAATTCCTACGCTTGGCTCGTTGCTAGCCCCAACCTATGATCTTCCATGGCCCGTGAACCATGAATTTCCATGGCCTGTGACCAAAAGCCTAGCCAACGTCCATCCTCCAGTGCACCATCTAACACGGAACTAGGTTGCTCTGATACCATTTATAACGATCCGGCCCAAAGTACAATGTAATGGGCCTAGATCATTTCTTTAAAATGGTTAACCCAAGTTAAAGATTTATAGTCTATTCTCACTTATAAACATGATCTTATCCTAGTAGGTATTAGATGTGGGACTAAGTTGAGGGATCTCACAATCCACCCACTTAGAAAATTTTGTCCACGAAATTCCTATACTTGGCCCATTGCTAGCCCCAACCCATGACATTCCATGACCCGTGACCCATGACCTTCCATAGCCCATGACCGAGAGCCTAGCCAACGTCCATAGTGCAGCCCATCATCTAATACGGAACTAGGTTACTTTGATAGCATTCGTAATGAACCAGCCCAAAGTGCAACGTAATGGGCTAAGTCATCTCTTCAAAGTGGTTAACATAAGTTAAAGATCTATAGTCCATTACCACTTATATACAAGATTTTCTCCCAGTCTACATATTATGTGTAGGACTAAGTTGAGGGATCTCACACAAACTGCCCCTTAACGCATCCTAATGTGTTATTTGACCTAAAAATAATTCTACGAACAAATACATAAAAATAAATACTGCATATTGTCACGACTGACCTCGACTAAGCATGTGGTTCATGAAACTAACTAGACTCGAACTGACGATTGAACTGACTAGTTTGCTAATGTAAAACTCTGACTCAAGTCACCATCTTTACAACCTTCCTAACAACAAAGGAAGTTTACAACTCATTCTTAATCTGAAAGAAATATTCTCTTGTAAAGTACCAGGTTGTGAAGCTGGTTGTTAAATTTTTTTTAGTATCTCTTCCTCATCTCATCTTCACATTCCCATGGAGATTTCGTGGAACTTAGACCAGAGGAACTTTTTTTCTTCGAAGAATCTTCACTCTAGGATCCATAATCCAAACTTCATCTTCTAGATACGTCATATCTAGTTGCAGCTCTATTTCTCTGAAACTGACAACGTAGGAGTTGTTTGGATGGTACTCCTTTAGCATCGACACATGAAAGACATCATACACAGTTGATAGATGAGGCGGCAATGCTAGCCTATAATCCACTAGTTCAATGCACTCGATCACATCCTAAATCTCGCATTTCCTATAGTCAGAGAGACCTTCAAGAGAATGTGATCTCCTAACACGAAATGAACCTCACATCTATGCTGATCAACATGGTTTTCTGCCTATTCTTAGCTGACCTCATTCTCTTCTTGATTTGCATTACCACTTCATGTATCTGCTAGATCATCTCTGACCATCTTCTCTGTCAGCTGTTCAAATCCTTCTATGCGAAGATATATTTCAAACTCTGGTAATTAGTCAAAAGTCTAAAAAAATGTTCGACATAAATAGTGCCTCCATATTCTGAAAGTGAGTATGACTGCTGCAAGCTTCATGTCATGTGTAGGATAGTTACACTCATGCACCTTGAGTTGGCGAGATGCATAGACTATTACCTTATCCTTCTGCATCAAAACACAACCTATCCCAATCCTTACGGCATCCATGTAAACTACAAAATCCTCGTGTCCCTCTGGCAATGTGAGGATAGGCGTCGAAGTCAATCTCTCCTTCATTGTCCTAAAACTTTGCTCACATTCATCTGTCCATTTGAACTATTCCTTCTTCCTAGTCAGTTATGTAAGTGGGGCTGCTATGGAAGACAAATCCTAAATAAACCATCTGTAGTACCCAACTACGCCGAGGAAACTCTGAACCTTTGTAGGTGTCTTCGACTATTCCCGCTATACTACTACTTCTATCTTGGCTGGATCTACTGAGATGCCTGATCTTGAGATGATATGGCCGAGAAATTTCACTTTTGTCAAACAAAAATTGCACTTCAAAAGCATCCTTTACAATCTATGCTCTCTCGGCATCTGCAACACAATCCTCAAATGTTACTGATGCTTTTCCCTAGACGAAGAGTATACCAATATGCCATCTACAAAGACGTTGTCCAAGTATGGACAGAACATTCTGTTCATCAAGTCCATAAATGCTACTGGAGCATTGGTCAATCCAAGAGGCATGACCAAAAACTAGTAGTGTCCATATCTGGTCTTGAATGTGGTCTTCGGGATGTCTTCTACTCTAACCTTCAGCTGATAGTATCCTAACCTCAAATCAATCTTTGAGAAGATGACTGTTGAGCTCAACAGATCAAATAAATCATCGTTGCGAAGAAGAGGGTATCTGTTCTTAATAGTTGCATGACTTAGCATCCTATAATTGATGCATAAATGCATGCTTCCATCCTTCTTTCTCACTAATAATACTGGTGCACCCATGGGGAAACACTTGGTATGATGAATCCTTGATCCAATAGTGTCTGTAATTGTTCCTTGAGTTCTTTGAGCTCAAGAGGTGCCATCATGTATGGAGTTCTAGAGATCGGTGTTGTGCCTGTCATCAGCTCAATGGCAAGGTCTACCTCTCTGTTTTGTGGCAATCCAGTAATCTCCCCTTAGAATACGTTAGTGAATTCGTAACCACTAGAATCTCCTCAATGCTTGGTGTGTCCCCTGAACCACTCTGCTTAGCCAAAACTAACGCTGGCATTATCAGCTCACTCCCTCTGTCTAGTTGTCTCTCAGCCTCTAATACCAAGACAATAACACCCCATTTCGGTTCACCTGTGAACCAATCTAGAAATGTTACCTGTGATTGAATCATTCGCTAATATACTTGATTCGGGTAAGCCAACCTCGATCTACTCTCGGCATCTCAAGATGGTGTTGCAATATGAAAAACATAGATGGGATGCTTGGGTTCTAACATTGTCCTACATGCATGCTAGATATACAAATAAGCAAACAAGAAAACACACAAACTGAACAAACGAAAAGCTTAAAAGAAAATTATATTTTTAAAGTAAAACGGACAAAGTTTCCCCTAAAAGTGCAATAGGGCTACCCTGTCAACAATAATTAGTATATATATGTATATAAATAAAAAATCAACAACACAGTCCAAACATAAGATACTCTTCACATTTACAGTTACCCTTAATTTTCTCATCATATGAGCCGAGTCTAAGCTCCATAGCTCACCTATTCATTTTCCATTCTCTATTTTCATTCACATGAAATAATTATAGTAATTTCAGGGAATAGCATTCAATTTCATCATCGACACAGTTCAACACACATTAATTATACTCGGCAAATACATGTGTGCATAGTTTCAGTACTGCTCCTCCGCAGTCCTGACAACGACCACTCCTCGCAGTTTTTAGTGTTTCTCCTCCACATTCCCTATAGCGATCAGTCGTCGCAGTTCTCACCTACATATATAATAAAAAGACGTTAATAATGAGTGTTACCGGTCCAAAAATAACTAGTAACAAACTGACATATGAGAGCTAACCCTTTTGTTAAATGAAAACATCATTACTCTTCCTCATAGAACTCTCATAAGGGCAATAATAGGAGTCATCGACCTGATGAGATAGCGTCCCCTTTCTATTTCATCTTCATTCATTGGCCACTTTAAACTATCAATTTTGCGGGAAAAATCATTCTCTTTTCTTTCACCCCTCAGCATCATCCGTATCACTCCTAGCTCTGAGTACAAAGGCTAAGTACTCTCAGGCGTGAGCCTTCAATACCCTTTGAAACCACAAGTCTAGAGAAGCATTGCATAACAGTAACCATGAACCTCAACACTTCTCCGGATTTGAAGAACTCAAAGGTGAAGTTGTCAGGCTCCCTCAGGAATGGAACGGATGCTCACCAATTTCAGAACCCGCTTTGACAAACACACGCCCTATCTCAAGACATGGCCATCAGTTTTCCCTTGTCTCACATCTCAATGAAAATGCGAAAAAACTACATGTACATAGTCCTGGGTAGGGATTTCAATATAATAGGCTTAAAGGCATCGTGAGTTAGATTTTTAGTTTGAACAAACTTGAGGGATCTCATCCTTGATGGTTACTAATATGAAAATATAATCAGCTAAATGGCTCGTGTGGAGTGAGATACGATAAATCCATTGCTCGACACGTCTGTTTACCTAGTAAAACAAAACATGACAAAATGAGACAAAACATCGAGAGTGAGTCATAAACGGACCTGATAGAAGGTCCTATCATTGTTGTGCACCTAGGCAGCAAGCTCCTATTCCATACCTACACATCAAATCTAGAAGCTCCTACTCATAGCCATGTACCTACTCCATACCTACACATCAAATCTAGAAACTCATCATGAACATCACACTCACAATACAACCATCATCTATCAAACAATCAACAATCCTCATCACAATAAAAATATCGCTAGCTCTCCTATTCACACCGATTTTATTATATTATTCTAAGTTGTGTTACTGTCAATTAGCAAGCTCATATTTAATTTACCTAATTGGATCACTTGCATTCATTCAATATCAATCAAATCATGCAAAGCATCAGTTCATTCACAATTAGGCATTCATCATGACAAATAATCAATCCTAACATGTCATGCTAACTGAGAAGACCTGAAAACAAATAATAATAATAATAATAATAATAATAATAATAATAATAATAATAAACAATTCAACGCGGTAGAATCGGACGTTGAAAAAAATTAATATTTCCACTTAAATTATTTACCCGCTGCCAGGTTAATTCTACTAGTTAAATGAAATATGGTTAAATGAAATACGGATGTTAGCGTATTTTTTACATACCCTAGCCATCATTTCATTATATAATTAGAGAGGGGCGTCATTCTCATTTCCTTCTTCCTCTTTTGGAGCCGGCTTGTTCTTCACTTGGATATCTTCCTCCTTGCTCGTGTCATCTACGATGCTGCCACTTCGACTCATCGCCGACGAGTCACCATCTCATTCCCAGCCACCAGAACGGCTCCCCCATGACTGTCTCGCGGCCAGCTTCCAGTCGTACCTCTTATGACCACTGGCGCCGCCTACGACAGAGTTTTTGGACCCAGTTTAAGATGCCCCACCACTGTTTAGGCCATTCCAGTGTCGATGAGCCACCACCGGCCAGTCTGACCACCCTAATGGCTTCCACTCATCTAGATCTACATTTTGAGACCACCCATGACCACCGTCCTGGCCGTGATCGCCACCAGTGACGACAACATATCACTCTTATGCCCGTTTTCAGGCCAGGCCGTTGCCGGACTCTGCAGGTCGTCACCACTAGCACCTCCAACATCAAGTCCTCTTTCGATTGTGACTGACGGTGCCACCAGCTGCGCCGTCGTCGGCATTTTCTGGCGACGGGAACTGGCGGAGCTCTGTCCGACCCGTTTACTCGCGACCAGTGTTCGGGTCTGCTGTTCTCTTTGTATCTGCCTGTCATTTCCGCGTCCACCTGGCTAGTCCAAGTCTGCCAGCCACCAGACCATGTCCACTTTAGTTCGCTCAGCCAACCCAACCCATTTTCTAGTAGGGTTGGTTCAGATAATTCGACTTTGGTCTGGTTCAGCTCGTATTCAGCCGTTTCTCGACTATTTTTCGTAATTCAAGAACTTACATTATCTTAGATACATATTTACATATTTTAACATGATTAGATGTTATGATGATTTTCTTTATTAATTGTTTTCTTTATTTAATTATTTATTCGTTGTTTTTATTTATTTATTTTTATTTATATGTTTATTGTATATGGTAAATGTTTACACGATTATTTGTTATAATTAATATTATGGTTATTTAATACTATTAATCTTATTATATTTATTGAATTGTATATTTATTTAGTTATTTATTTATTTATCTTTTTGTATGTTCGCTTGTGTATTATAATTTATTTGTATTTAATTATGCATTCATGTATTATATAAATATAATATTATTATTATTCATGATTAATGAATATTGACTAATTGTTATTTATTTGTTGAATTATTATTTTATTTAATTAGTTAATTATTTAATTAATACTTACTAACACGTATATATATATATATATATATGATATTTACTCGTATTTAACTGAGTATTTATATACTAAGATTATATTATTATTTTATTATTAGAGTATTATTTATATTCATCTATTTATTATTTATCTAATTATATATAGAGTGTATTCCTTGATTATTTATAAATTAATTAATTATTATTATCATGTCTTGATTTGTGTACCACTTGTTTGTTTCTAGGTTGTTAACATTGTTTTATTTATTTTTGAATGTATTGATTATATAAACACACACCACAAGCATGTATCATATATAGACATTAGTATTTTATCTAGCAATCGGTTTCGATGTAGGTTACGCGAGTTGAGCTCATCAACTTAAGACGCAGGGCTCCACTCATCTAAATTAGTTTTTCGTCTCAATCTTGGCATACCATTCAAGCTAACCAGTCCGTATAATTAATGAAACGTTGTATATTCTCTTCTGGCAGCCCTGGTCGACTTGAGCCTAGATTCGACCACCATGCACCGTGTGCAACCGAGGTCAAGGAATTGACTTAGTCCGACACGG
>JAVDBV010048387.1:0-10024 GCA_032619315.1 Piper longum | reverse complement strand
CAGTCCCGTGCAGTGTCGAGTGCCGATGAGTAGCGGTACTCGAGTTTCGGCATTCTGGTCGGAAATTGCCACAGCGCCGGGAGGGTGGAACTCTTGGGTTCGATTGTTGGACTTGGTCGAGCCATGGGTGGAACTTGGCCAGCAGTGCAACCAATTTGCAGATAACGATCATGGCAGATTCGGGATCTTTTATCCAATGGCGAATTGGATAAGGCAACATCCTTGGAGATAACGATGGAATCGAATCCAAGGACTATCTTGGGGAGTTCAAGATAAACACAGGCAGATAAGTATAAGTATCTACTGGCGTCTTCACATTGAAGGGGACGGCAATTGGTTTTCTGCACTTGAGAGGAGAAAACTCGAGTTGTGGAGAGAATGAGTGGGAGATTGTGCGAGAGTGCTGGGTGGAGAAGTACTCGCCGAGATCCATTGTGGGTGGTGGAGTTGCTGCAGCCAGACCTTCATGTCAAAGGGATGGAACTTCACAATTGCTTGGAGTGGTCGTCTTCCAAGGGATCGAGGTACACAATACTTGTTCGGCAACCTTAGTGTTTTTCATAGTTGAGTGAATTGCATGTGACAAGTCAAACCAAGGGGTGAGACTTGGGGTTGTGCGGTGAGGATTATATGTGAGAGAGGTTTCTCTTAATTCTCACGGTCCTTGTGGGATAGGAGACCAACGTTGTAGGGTTTGCATGTCCACAATGTGCAGGTAGTCAGGGGTGTGATTGCCTGTGTATTCTTTTGTTCATTGATTGGAATAAAGGTTGAAATTGAGGTTCCATAATAAGCCAGAGTCGACATCGGGTTTGGTTACTTGGTCGAATTTGGTGGGATTCCGAGAACTCGATATACCGTGCGTCGGGTAGCAGTATCGGTGGTGTCAGGTGTGCTGGGTATTAACTTGGTGTAGCGGTACTCGTGTTGGTGATTTATCAGTATTGCGTGTGCGTGTGTTGATTGTGCGGAATTGCTGTTTACCGGTAGCCGATAGCATGTTGGGCGCACTAGGCAGTTCGAGTGCGACCGGCAGTTCGGTGGTGATATGTTGGTGTTGCCGTTTTCAGGATCACAGTGATTGTTTTCGTTGTGTACTTGAGGTTGGCTGATATTTCCAGGAGGAAAATAGCCCCACATGGTGTCTTTTAGGGCAAAAAATTATACCCTAAGAGTAGCCCCGTGACAGTGAGCACCGCAATGTTCAAGCTACAGAAAACGCACCGTGCTCATAATCTCCAACTCTATTTGAATCTTTCGCTTCTTGGGCTTCACCATTTGGATCGTCCTCCACGCTTCCATCCCCATCGACTTCGACATCTTCTCTTCCGCCGTCCGTCCCCTCCTCCGCCGGGCCATCACCACAAGCAGATAGGCCGAGCTGTTCATTGCCATCTGCCTCCCCCTTCTTCACCTTCTTATCCTTCTTCCTCTTCCTCTTCTTCGCTTCCACGCTCACCGGACCTTCCTCTTGACCAAACATGGCGAGAAAGCACCAGTCTTCCGGCTCTATAAACTTTTAAATTTAATAATTATTAATTAATTAGCTTATGATTAATTACAGATTTATTTCTAATATCTCTTGCTCATAAGCCAAAGCTGTTTTATTTATTTACTTTTATCAAATTGGACCGCCCAAATTAAAGTTAGGAGCATATAAAACTCTATCTATGTGTTCACGCCTCAAAGAAACATTTCCCATCTTCTTATATTGGCTATAGCTATTATTTAAAGTATATTTAGTGGGTCTCACTTGGTAAATTTATACAAATAAATATAAAAATAAAAATTAATATACTTATTAACTTTCAAATCAATCCATTGCTTTCTACCTTTTTTCCTCTTAATTTTCAAAGTAATTGTCATAAAAATTGATACTAAGATATTTTTAAACTAGTAATTTTTGTGAAAATCTAAAATAAACCATACTAAATCTGAAAACTAAAAATTTATTAACTCCCTGTTTAGGTGATCTATTTCTGGTATGGATAAGACACGCTAAAAGAGAGATAAATTAAAGGTCCAGTTGTATGAGATATAACTCACTTTATTTAAGCATAAACCATATCAGCCTACACTAATTTACTACTTGTGCTCTAACTAATTATTCAATCTACTTTAACTAGACTATGAGTATTTTTCCGGCGCATAATATGTTCTAAGTGGCTGCATTATCGACAAGCCTCATGGATTTTGAATCAATGTTTTATTCCTATCGTAGTTAGGACGATTGCACGATGTCATCCAAAAATTAATTTGGTAAATGACCATCAAATCAGCATCAAGAATGTCTTCAGCGGGTATGCAAAATGTTTCAGTTCCATTGACGATAAGTTGATTTAATGAAACTGGATTTAAACTACCCAGAATAAAATAGTCAAAATCGTCGTCTTCATCATCTTCCTCCTCATCGACATCATCGCCATCATCAACAGCTGTAGCTTTTGTTTTATTTTTACTTCGATCATCTTGCTCATTCTCCTCGCTCATCTGCATCAAACGAGCTTCTCGAGCCTCTCTGCACATTCTGTTTAATGGCCTCCTCATAAGACATTTCATACCAGACAGTAGTACCTTTGCCAACATTGGACTTATTGTAAGTGTATGTCATACTCTCCTGCTTGCTCTTTAATGAATTCTTTGGTTCTCCCAAATAGTCATCTGTACAGGGGACTTGTTGGGTCATACTGATCTTTGCCAAAATAACTGTCATCCTTGTACCTTCCAGGTTCTTCAAGTGGAAGGTCAACTGCTTGTCGGCTGAAAACACACATCACACTCAAGTGAATTCCATGCACAATTGATTATCATCAAATTAACAATTGACCTAAAAAACATCATCTGTGTGCTAAATATTTAAAACCCATTAAGTGAGTTCAAACAACTAAAAAGGAAGCACTTTATTATTTTTAAGCTTGATCTGTTGAATACTACTCACAAAGTAGACAGACATTTGTTAGGGGAATACTTCTAAAATTTGACTGCATAATGTATAGCAATAAATTCTGTCACAGGAAACTAACGAATACCAAAAGCTAACACAAAGGTGTAGTAAATGAATAACAGCTGATATCTCGAAGAAGAGCTTCTCTTTCCTCTAGTGAAAGTCTCCAATGAATAAAATCATACTCATCCATCTCCAGGTTTCGTCGAAGCTTGGTCAACTTGTTTTCTTCAGCTCTTTCTCGTACTTCTTTCTTAAGTCTGTTGATATGCTGAAGAATAAAAAAGAAGAAAAAGTCAACACTTTCAAGATGTATTGAGTTTCTGAACTTTGTAGGTTTGAATTCCTGGAAGAATTTTGGCCAGGTTTAATGGATTTTAAGTATATCGTGAGGTTTGGGAATCAGTTGTAGGAGAGCCTAAAAAAAGATGCTGCGGTCATGATAATACTGGATCATTTCTTTATCCAGGCGATTATTAAATTACCTGACGTTCAGCCCGTGCAGCATCAAAATCAAGGTCCTTCACATTTGTTTTCTGCCGGATGAAAAAAATCGTAGTCAATGTCAAAGTAGTTACAATTTCAAGCAACAGATGGGAGAATATTAAGTTTTACCCACCAAAATCATCTTCGGTAATAAAATTTTCTTAAAATACGCCTTAGTACACTCAACACTGTGCTCATCATCCACCACATCATTCATCATCGCGTCCACATGCTTTTTGTCTTTGTATTTATCAGGATTGGTCTCCTCATCATCCAAAATCATTTGCTCCACAACATGCTGCATTGCTAGAGAGATTTATGTGGGTGTCATTTCATTGAAAATGTAGCCTGTTTAAACGGCATGAATTCTATCAGAAAAGTCAAGAAAGTTAGCACTTTCTCCAAGAACCCTGCTGACATTCATAAACATCTGCTATACCTGATATATATTTAACCCTAACACTATGATACACTGTTTTCTACATCGTGAGCTCAATCATGTTAATGTATAAAAGGACTCCTGAATTCATACTCCACAACTTTTATAACCTCTTTACTAACATAAAAATTTTGATTTTGTGTAAGAATAAGTATAATATCAGGCAAGAAAAACTCTTAACTAAGAGTCAGAAATGATATACACAAGTTATTTTTATTGAACATATGGCAGAACAATAAGCAAAACATACCCTATCAACTTAACGGTGAGGTTGCTCTTCTATTTTATGATCAGGCAACCTTTTCCTAGGAACTGGTGGTCTGCCACAGTCACGCTGCAAGATAGTATCATCCAGTAAGTGAAGCAAACAGACATGAGTAAATTGACACACTTGAACACGCCTGAAGGGAGAAAACCAATTTTTTTTCAGTAAAGCATACAACAAGCACAATCACAACTAATAGTTGCAATTTTAACAGTTCAACTTAAACAAGTAAAGCAGGATACGGTTTCAAGGAATCATACCCAATACAATGTAGTGAAACACCAATGTATACAACATTAAATATTTTAATGATGTGAACTGTAAGTATTTATACACAAATGATGATTCCAGATTCTAACATTATATAATCTAGAGAAGTACATACAGGAACTTGTAAAAGATATATATGGATAATTATTACAGTTTACACCAAAATTTCTTCTTACGTAAAGGCATATACCTGCAACTCATCAAGATTGGCATCCACATCGTGATGAAATATTGGTGGGAACTCAAATCGATTGAAACTATAAAAAAAGGAAAATTTTCATCATAAATTAATAAAACACAAACAAAAAGATTCAACAATTTACAATTCTTAGGCATTACATAGTATGATCAACACAATTATAGATCATCTACCTCTCTTGGGGACAGGTTACAATTTAAATCATTGCTTAGCACACTAACTGTGCAAGTATTAGTTTAGAAATCCGCTAAAACAGTTTTGAGAGAGCTCCTCAAACAAAGTTTACACAACGTTAATGCAAAGGTATATAAGGTGTGAGATAAAGAATAAATGCAAAGGGAATTATTTCATTTCAGAAACTATTGGACATAAGTTGAATAAGCTTCACAGTAAGAATTAGAAGAATTTGGTGACTTACATCAGGTGATAAATATTAGGATTCACAAAACGCATTTCAATAGGAAATAAAGACCGGTATGGATCTCTTTTCGCCTGAAAATACAAAAAGTAATCTCAAAATGCAGTTCCATCTCCATTTACTGAGTTAGAAAAGAAAATTTAGTTGTTTGTTCAATCAGGAGAAATTTCTTTGGAGATCAATTCATGCTTTACCTCCCAAAATACCGAAAATAATAATCCATATCCTGCTTGATACTTACCTGTCTGATATTGCTTTAATATCAGTAACTCGTGAAATTTGGTTTTCTTATGAGTCTATAATTATGTTTTTCTATACAAGCATCAAACAAAGAGTAGAATCCAGATAATCCTACTGAAAATCTCAGTTGGCAACTGTTGTAACATTTGAATTACACTGTACCAGTTTCAAGAAAAGGCCAAAACAACTTACCAGAATTTCAACAATTTCATGCACGCCAACTTTTATATGATGAAGAATCCAATACCGGTCATTTCCTTTTATTGTCACCCATCTGAATAGATGAAAAGATCAAAAAATTTTGATCCGTATGAATCAAGGTACACACCAAGGTAAACATGTAATGTACACGTATTTATGCGCCATCATATACACCCCCAATATCTACAAATGCTCCCTGGTAAAGGTGAACAGTTGCCACTTTTCCAGTACAAATCTAAGTAAGCAGTAAAAACTAAGATTCTTAGCTCATTGGCAGCGTGAAGAAAACAAGAAACGGCAAATTTAAATAACTTGTTCCATTAGTAAACGTAGACCATACTTGGCTTGGGAAGGAAAACGGAAGCTTAAGCTGCAAGGATTGATAAAGTCCAGTTTGGCCTTTTCTCCAGAAAACACAAATTCTTTCATATCCACCAGAGGAAGAAAAAAAAAAGCGCATTCATACCATATCCTCCTTATAGTCCTTGGCTCGCTTCCGACGGCCAGGGTAGTAATCTTGATCAAACTACAGGATTACATTGAACAAAAATTGTATCATAGCTATAACACTTGAACAGTGATTAATCCAATCAGACACACATTTACGGCAACAACAAGCATTAACCAGCTATCACGTTGCATCCACTGACCTTGAAACAAACGAATTAGAAGAGCCCCTTCAACATTAAACTACATAAGAAGATCAATGGAAGAATTAACAGACTAGACTAGCTAAAATCTTCCAACCTTGTAAGACTCCTCCTCAAGCTGGTCTCGGTTTGTTACGACCCATTCCTTGTACTGCTTCAAGAACACCTCGTACCACTCCAAGCACAAATCACCAGTCTCCCACACCAACCGCCACCACCCTTGTACGAACCGACATGTTACAGGCCCAGGTTAGGTTGGCTAACCCAAACCCAACCCGTGTGGATTTAATCTCGGCGTCTTAAGATGAAGATACGACTTGTCATACATGGACGAATGCATAAACCTAATAGGGTACTATATGGATGACATGATAATCAATTTATATGAAGACAACAATTTTAATAAAATCAATAAAATTTCCAAATTAAAACGAACAAAATCTCCCCTCACATACAACATATATACATAAATAGTACATTAGCATTCACACATAAATCTAGTCTACTGTATGCATTACTTTCTGAATCTTGGGTCTCAGCCCATTTGTGTACTCTATTCATATTTCATATTGTCTCATCATGTCTCAGCACTTAGTCACATAGCCATGCTTTTTCATTTCCTCATATCAGTGCCAATATAATAAAATTATAAAAAAATATTAAACATTCAATCACCCAATATGTGTATGTACAAAAAACCTCATTGCTCTTCCATACAGGCTCACACATCCGTCTCATAATCGTCACCTGCATATAGTACATAAACGCTTTAGTAATGAGTGTTACTAGTCCAGAATATAACTAATATCAAACTGGCTATGAGAGTAAACTCTCATATAAAAGAAAACAATTATATACTCCTTACAAACTCTCTAAAAGGCACCTACTAAGGAGTCACTGGGCTGTAGACCCGGTAACATCTCAAACTGTCTGATCTGTTACTACTAATGCCTTTCCCGACATTTTCTTACTTCATTTTCTAATCTCGAATCCTAAGCCTGCTCTTTACCTCTATATTTATCCTGGCCTTGAGTACGAAGACCGAGTACTCTTAGGCAGTCGCCTTTAGTACCCTTTGAACTACAAGTCATGATATATGCTAGACTAAGCAATACCCGTAAAGCTCCACATTCTCCGAGCGTGAGGAACTCAAACACAAAATTGTCAGAATCCCTTGAGAACAGCGCAAATAGATCAGAGTGGTGCAGCAAAAGCATGGTGGGCCCATAACCCGCAGGTCCAAGGATCAAAACAGGAAAGAATGATGATATGGACAGTATCACAAGCAAAACCTGTGTTATAGAGGATGTATATGGCTAGTGAAGAGTAGAAGATACATTTGAAGTGTATCCAGTTTTCAATTTCAGTAGAACCTCCTTATGTCAAAATTTCGGGGACAAAATTTTTACAAGGACGGAAGATTGTAAAACCCACGATTCGAGTTAGGGTTTTATATTCAGAACCGGTCGGTTCGACCGCTATTTCGAGTCGAGTATGTTTCATAACACGTGTATTAAACCAACGCTGGTCGTGTGTATGAACTATAAGGGGTTATGCGTACATAAGTATACGATGATAACGTTATGAATACAACAAAAAAAATGAATTATCAGAATATATGAGAGTATACAATACTTTTTTTTATTATTATGCAACTTGATCGTAGAAATAGTTTTAAGTCGAATACTGCGTTAAGATGCGTTACGGGCAATTTGGGTGGGTTATTAGTTATGGAGCATGTCATTTTGATGTTGTGATGTTTATTTTATTTTTTGAGATTTTTCTAAATTTTTTTAATTTTTTTTAAAAATTTATTACGAGTTAATAATTATTTAGACTCCACTCATAGTTGAGTCAAGTTTTATTTACAAGTATGTCACCCAACTAGTTTTTCACCCCGACACTTCCCCCATTTTCAAACCTTAATCGCCTTCCCCTCCTTTTGGTAGTCGCCACCGCCGTGCCAGTGTCGCCTAGTCGCCGATCGATATCGCCCCACCCCACCATAGCGTATCACCCCAGCCAACCACGGCCACCATGTGGCCGTTGCGACGCTGGATCGCTGCGTCTACCACGGTGCTGCGTTGTGGTCGTGTCACCAATCCCACCGCCACCGACCATCGCAGGCTCCATCCAGTGGCCGCCTCGACTTCACCAACCACTCAGTGAGCTTTCCCAACCGGAGTGAAGCCTATCGCCGCCTTGGCCATCCGGATCTAGCCACCCACCACCAACAGAGTCTGCTGGCTGGATACTGGCTGGATACTGGTGGTATTGTGTCGACCAGTGGTCGGGCGATCGGTAGTGACGACCACCAAAAAGAGGGGAAGGCAACTAGGGTTTGGGAAGGGGGAAGTGTCGAGGTAAAAAACTAGTTAGGTGGCATACTTGTAAATAAAACTTGACTCGACTCGACTCTGAGTCGAGTTAAAATAATTATTAACTCGTAATAAATTCTTAAAAAATTCAAAAAATCTAGAAAAATCCTAAAAAATAAAACAAACATCACAATGTCAAAATGACATACTATATAACTAATAACTCACCCAAACTACCCATAACGTATCCTAACACAATATTCGAAGTAAAACTATTTTTATGATCAAACTGCATAATAATAAAAAACAAATATTGCATACTTTTATATATTGTGATAATTTATCCTTTTTCTGCTATATTCACGACAATATTATTGTATAATTGAATATACATAACCCCTCATAATCTATACATGCACGTAACATCAACTCAATATAGGTGTTGTTGACTATACTCAAGTCAAAATGGCAATAAAATCAACCATTATAAATATAAAACCCTACTCGTACATTTTACAGCCCTCCCCGACATCCTTCAACTCCACCCTCTCCGCCCACCTGCATCCTGTGCGCCTCTCGGATGAAAGCCAGTTCCTTTCCGCCTACCACACACCCCTGCGGCGGCCAGTCCCTGGGCGGCATCATCAGGAACGCGAGCGGGCCGTTCCACGACGTTTGGATCGGATCCGGGACCCCAGCCTTGGTGGAGAACTGGTGCGCGTACCACTCCTCTCCCATCCCGCTCTCTTTTATCTTCTTCCAGCGGTACTCAGGAGCAGCCGGAACGCCTTGATGGTCTCGGGGACTGCAGCGGCACCTCTTCCCCTTCGTTGAGGCTCATCCGGGCGAAGTACCCCTCGGGGAAGAGGATCTCCTCCCATGGCGCCCAACCCCGCTCCACCCAGTTCCGGCGCCGGGCCTCGTCCTCGGACTCCTCCTTGGCTTCTCGAGGAATGACTCGTCGAAGGGAGCCTCGTCGGAGGAGAACCCCCAGGCCCTGGCGCTGGCGGCAGTGGTGATGAGGGGGCGGCGGCGGAGAGAAGGCGAGAGGTGGAGGACGGTAAAGGAGGAGACTTTGTGGTTGGGAGGAGTCGTGGGTGGCGGTGGTGAAGGGACTGCATCGTCGCCGGCGCCGTCGCGGGCGACCTCGCCGGGCGTGGGGAAGTAAGCTCCAGTGGAGGGGAGTGAAATTGGAAGGTTTTAGAATGTGTGGATAATAAGGGAAAGATTTTTAGGCACGACGCCTTTTGTAGACCTAATGATAATTAGTTGAGTTAATTAACCACTAAAAATAATGGATTAATATCACTCATTTATCATTTTTTCCCATAATGATATATGGTGCCCTCCGTTTTAGTGTGGTTTGGGTTGAGTTTAAAAAATTGACAAGGATTTGTGAGTATTTGTATAGCAAATTTTTTTTTAAAAAAACCGTAAAAAGTAAAATACGTTAGTTTCACTAAAATTGCAATTTGGACTTTTGGATGCTCATGTTATTCATGTAAATATAGATTTTGTCGAGGCAAATTAAAAGTGATGAACAAGGAAGATATATATATATATATATATATCTTCCTTGTTCATCACTTTTAAT
>JAVDBV010048386.1:0-12330 GCA_032619315.1 Piper longum | reverse complement strand
GACCCACTTCATCCCGAGGGATCCTGCTAACTTCGCGTTTGAGTTCCTCGCACCCGGAGAACGTGGAAGTTTACGGGTACTGTTTAGTACAGCGCATGTCATAACTTGTGGTTCAAATGGTACTAAAGGCGACTGCCTGAAAGTACTCGGCCTTCGGCTTAAGGCCAGGAGTAATATGGAGAACGTAGAGGGCTGAGATGAACGAGAATGATATTTTATGCAAGACGCAATAGAGGAGATGACTAAGGAAAGAGAAAGAGATGGATAGGGGATGCTGCCGCTCGAGGGCAACGGCTCCTGTTAGTGCCCTTGTGATAGTTCTTGAGGAAGTATATAATGTTTTCCTTTAACAGGAGGGTTAGCTCTCATGTGCCAGTTTGATATTAGTTATTTCCGGACCAGTGACAACCGTTGTTGATGTTTTTGTACTAATGTAGGTGATAAGCTTGATCGGAAGTGCCAGCATGAACGGAGGAGCAGTGAGGTCTCTTGCACACACACACATGTATTGGGTGATCGAATGTTTAATGTTTTATTTATGATTTTATTATATTGAAATTGATGTGTGCAAATAGAAATAAATGATGATATGCTGTGATTAAACGTTGACATGATAATATGATGTGAATTGTGAAGAGAAAGCACCGGTGGGCTGAGACCTAGGCATCAAAATAAGCATATGGTTGATTATATTCTGTGTGATTGAAATTGCTAAAGATGTGCATATATGTTTATATATATATATTATTTGACAGGGTGGACCCTAATTGCACTTTTAAGGGAGACTATGTCCGTTTTTATTTAGAATTTCTTTTGATTTTAATGCGATTGTGTTGATTTGTGTGAACTGATTTTCATGTAATCCATGTAGTTGTGCCAGGATGTTTGTGAATTCATCCATGCATATAGAAAAATCGTATCTTCATCTTGAGACGCCGAGAGTAGATCCGGGTCGGCTTAACCAAATTTAGTAGATTATCGAACGGTTCGATTGCTGGTAGCATTTCCGGGTCGGTTCACGGGTGAGCCGAATCAGGGTGTTACACGCTGAGTCTAGACCAGTCGTGAGTTATGAGCGATGAGGGTCAAGTATACCTTAATATATGATGATAATGTCGAAAAAATTGTGAGAAATGAGTTATCAGAATATATGAAAGTATGCAGTATTTTTCTTTTTATAGATTTGATCGTAGAAATAATTTTAGGCCGATTAACGCATTAGGGCGCATTATTTGGTAGTTAGGGTGGGTTATTAGCTATAGAGTATGTCATTTGGGTGTTGTAATGTTAATTTTATTTTATGGAAAATTTACCTATATTTTTATTTTATTTTATTTTTTACGAGCTAATTATTATTTTGACTTAAATGAGTCGTGTCAATACTTATTTACAATTTTGCCATTGTGGTATTTCTTCCCCCCCCCCCCAACACTCCGCAATGAAACCCCCTACGTCGCCGATTGCTGACGACGTGCAAAGTATAATTTATTTTAATTTAATTATTTAAAATTAATGATTATTAACACAACTTGCTAGGATGCTATGATTGAATGATTGGTGTGCTATATATTTTTATGTTAATAAAAATATGAAGATATGTGGTTGTGTGATGTTAAAATAAATGCTAAGGGATTAATTAGGTCGACTAAATAAGTAATGTAATCTAATACAACTTAGAGTTGGAAAACTTATATTGATTATTATTGATGTGTGTTAATTGATGTATGGTTAATGTGAGTATGTTATAGGATTCGTGAATGCATCATGAACAGGCGTTAGTATTTGGTTTTAATATATAGGTACGGAGTAGAAGCTTGTCGCCTAGGTGCGCAACTACGCTTGGAGCCTTTGCTAGGTCCATTTGGGACTTGTTTTGTGTTATATGTTATTCTATCATATTTTGTTTAGAACAGGAAAGAGGGCGTGTCAAGTGGTGTTTTATTGGATCCCACTCTATACGGGTCACTTAGCCGATCACATTTCCGGATTAATAACCCTCGAGGATGAGATCTCTCGAGTATATTTTCGAAATTCAGATCCAGCTCACGATGCTTTCGGACCTATTATATTAAATTCCCTACCCAGGCCTATACATACCTATAGTTTTCGTATTTTCAGTGAGAGATAGAATGAGGTACATCAGCGGCCACATCTTCAGATAGGGCGTATGTTCGTCTAGCAGACTCTGAAGCTGGGGAGGAGGACCCACTTCAATCCCAAGGTATCCTGATAACTCTGCGTTTAAGTTCCTCACATCCGGAGAATGTGGATGCTTACAGGTATTGTTAAGTACAACGCATGTCAGGACTTATGATTTAAATGGTATTGAAGGCGACTGCCTGAGAGTACTCGGCCTTCGTGTTCAAGGCCAGGAGTAATATGGAGGATGCAGAGGGCTGAGGTGAATGAGAATGAATTGATGTAAGAAGCGATAGATGCGATGACCAAGGAAAGAGAATGATATAAAAAGGGGACGCTGTCGCTCGAGGGCGACGACTCCCATTTGTGCGCTTGTGAAAGTTCTTGAGGAAATATTATGATGTTTTTATTCAACAGGAAGGTTAGCTCTCCTGTGCCAGTTTGATATTAGTTATTTTGCGGACCGATAACACTCATTACTGATATTTTTTTTTTATACATTTGTAGGTGAGGATCACGATAATTGAAAGCTGTCGGGGCTATGGAGGAGCAGCATAGAACTGCGCACACGTGTACCTGCCGTATGTAATGTGTAACGATTATGTGTTAATGTTGTGTGAATGAAAATTTTGTTGCGTTCTATTATGATAAGCTGTTTATAAAATTAATAAATAAATATGAATGAATAAAG
Source organism: Piper longum (assembly GCA_032619315.1). Lineage (NCBI taxonomy): Eukaryota > Viridiplantae > Streptophyta > Magnoliopsida > Piperales > Piperaceae > Piper > Piper longum. The sequence goes on along the minus strand of JAVDBV010048386.1, from coordinate 9,500 downwards.
AGCCTTGGAGCTCAGACTCGGTGAAAGTGAAAGTGATGAAGACTACATGTGATTATTAATTGTCATATTTTACATCATTATATATATATATATATATATATATATATATATATATTCTTGTTGTGGACAAATTTACCCTTATTACACTTTTAGAAAAAAATTTATCCATTTTTCTATAGAAATAGATATATTTTTTTAAATTTCTTATTTATTACTTTTATTTTGTTTTTGCTTGAATATCATAATATACATGTATGACAAATGTTAAAACCCTAATATCTCATCCATACTCTACATGTTACATCTCTGTCTTAAACGCTGAGAATAGATTAACTAAACCTAGTAAATTAACGAATAATTTGGTCTTGGTAAAATTTTCGTGATACACTGCCCATAATCGTGGATGAGAGAGGGCTCTCAAACTCTACCCCCAAAGCAGATTAAAAGGTTCCGAGGGAGTTAAAATTATTAAACGTGAGGTTTTGGAGATAAGAGTGTTATTTGTTACTCAGGAGACCTATCATCTCATCGTCTTGCCAAAATAAATTGCTGTACGAGGCCCTCGTCACATAGCCATGGAGCCCCCCACCCTGTTGTCATGAAGACCGAGCAAGCCGTGACTATCTTGCTGACTGGGAAGACGAATTGCAGTGCTGTAAGAGTCAGCCCTTGCTGCCTCGTTGCAATAGATCTAATACAAAGGGGTTTTGGGGTTTTGTGTTTGCAGGGCTCGTGTATGCTGCAGAAAATAAGAGAAGGAATGAAGGAGGTTTTGTATCCCGTCTCCCATAGGGGAAACGACCGCTGCAATGCGATTTTTCTATAAGACATGCTTGTGGAAGGAAGGACTACACTGCCGCCGTTCGTCGCTTGGAAGATCACCTCCTCACCGCCTTGCTGAGACCTTGTGACCGCCGTCCGTTGCCTTGCCAAGACGCTGCTGAACTGCAACAAGGAAGAAAGCCTTAGTTGGAGACGACTTGCCGCTGTCTTGCTGCCCTGCCGTAGTCCACCAAGGAGTCACCTTCCTACCTTGCTGCCATTGTCATTGCCAAGGCCAAGGCCAAGGCTACCCTGTTTGTTACTGCCAGAGTCAAGAAGAATGGAAGTAGGTCCATGCTCGACCGAGTTGAGGAGCAACTATGATGGGCTGTCACAGGAACCTCAACTTTGCTGCCATGGGGAGAAGCCTACGTTGGTAAAGCCAGAGGAAAGAGAATTCCAAGACCCGCTGCCATTCACAAACACATCCAGGAGCCCTGCGGATCCGCTTCCATCTGAAGCCTTGTCACACTTGAACCATTGTTGCCGTGAGGAGCCGGCGAGGAGCCGCTTTACCGAAGATTTAGACCGCTACTGGAGTCATACCAAAGTTGCTGATCAAGTTCGCCTTGTAGTCTTGCTGTTGAAGTCTCTGGAAAGGAGGTCTATCAAGAGTTGCTGCCCCGTCGGAGTCTAGAAGAAAGGCTGCTGCCTATAAATTTTTGGAGCCATGAAGCCTTGCCAGTTGATGTTCTCCCTTGCCATGAAGTTTTGAAGCCAGTCCCTGCGGCAAAATATCAGAGCCCACCCTTGCTGTTTGTAGACCATAGCAATCGGAAAAGAGAAAAAAATAGAGTACGTTGAAGTTAGAAGCAGCCGCGTAGAGCTGATTTTGCGGGCGTTTTTCGACCAACTCAGGCCATTCCCAAGCCCACAGTTGTGTCCAAAGTGAAGCCAGTGAAACGATCTTTAGTTCTGGGTGGAGTCCCGACGGAGTTCGTCGCTTCCGTCGTTGGGAAAAAATCAGGAAGTTGCTGATCGGAGCAAGGCAAGAACAGAGAGTCCCTATCATTGCTCTGTTTTGAGACAAGCCAAGGAGAGGGCGAATGCTGCTTTGGCCTCACCGGAGTTGCTGGTAGAGCCTCATCTTGCCGGAGCTCCCGGGGTTGTGAAGTTGTTAGCGAGAAAGGGAAGTTTCTGACTGGTCGTGCTCGTCGGACAGCAGTCCTTGCTGTGAGAAGTCCTCTGCCTTGCTATTTATTGCCTGCTACCGAGGAGAGAATCCCCGTCCTTACTCGCTGCCAACCCTTTGGAGTTGAGCTGTTTGGAGCCTAGCCCTCTCGGATCCATTGTCGAGGAGAAGATCAGTTGTTGCTACTATTTGGAATCCTTCACTACTGTCGCACCAGATTTTCGTGAGCAGAGGAAGAGGATACAAAGTCCCGTGAAGCCCACACGCCGGCGGTGTCGCTGCTAAGAAACAGGGAGGAGAAAGGACACGAGAAGTGCTTGGCCCCGTTTACTGCCTTGGGCCTGATTGGGTCCGAACTAGTTGCCATGTCCTGTTTGCAGCCCCATGTTGGAGGATCATGATCATAGCCCAATCCACTTAAAGCATGGAACTGTGGACTGTGCAATAAGGCGCGCCGATTCAAATTTGGTCCAATTTGATTCAACCTGAATTATGGCCCGAGATTTCCCCGTATATTGCTTGACGTGAGGCTGTACATTATATCACCGTCCATCATGCCAGAGGCATTGGTAAAGTCCATTTTATCATTTGAAGACAAAAGGTGTGGAATTTGGAGCTTCAAATTCTGGCACACATGACAAAAAAATTCACTAAGTCTGGTAACTGGGTAAAATATTTCTAGACCTAAGGGTAGAACAAGTTTTTGCCTTAAGCTTTGATCTGAGCCATCCGATTATGATTTATTGTTTAAAAAAAATTAAATTTTGATCTATGTCGTCTAATTATAAGGATGACCCAGATTTATTTATTTTTTAAAAAATAACGGCCTCAAGATCTGGCCATCTCCGACCATATCTGGCTGTGAGTGGCCTTGTCTAATTGCCCATCGACCACATTTTGCCACGGCTGGATCGTGCCGCACGGCCAAATATCCTGTCGCGGATGCCCCTGCCCTATCGCAGACACCCCTCCTCCCTGCTCCCACTCGACTTGGTCGTCGAGTCCGCGGCCCCCTCCCTTGTTGCGGACACCCCCTCCCTACTAAGGATGCCCCTCCTGCTCGTTCCCCCTCGACCCCACCGTCCCGTCACGACCGCAACCACAGTGTGACGACGAGGTCAAGGGAGAGCGGGGAGGAGAGAGGAGGGGCGTCCACGACTGCGGTGGGGTAGGGGCATTTGTAGTGGGATTTTTTGCCATGAGACCTGATCCGGCTGCCCCAATGCGAGATTTGTTCGGTGGGTGGCCAGACAAGGCTGCCCGCGGCCGGATGTGGTTGGTAGAGGCTAGATCTGGTTGCCGCTGGCCGCCAGCGGCGACTATTTTTTTAAAAAAAAACTCAATAGATCTATAATATCCTTATAATCAAATGGCTCTCATCAAAGTTTATTTTTTAAAAAAAATAATAATAGATCTGGGTCGTCCTTGTAATCAGACTACTCATATAAAAGCTCGGGGTAGAAAATTTTTTCTAGCCCTGGCTCACCTCAGCAGTCCTCTTTGTAATTTATAAAGAAATATAAAATTAGTGGATTGTGGGTATCAACCTTAACGTGAACTAATTTAAGGATTCAAGTTAAACCTTAAGAAACCACGTAAAATTTCTCGTGTGTTATTTTTTACTTGCAATATTTTATTTTTATCGTACTGTTTCTTTGCTTGGAAAAGGCACTTTGGTCTTATTAAACCCTCTAACCTAACTCAAAGATGCAACTTGCGGGGGCGGCAATCCCACACCCAAATACTAACCTTGCGTATATTGTGAGCGGGAGCATGCATAAGTTGTAGCGGGCTTTGAATTAGTTATAAGGTTGTTCTATTTTCGATGGATCGTGACATCTCTACGTCTTGAGCTTCTTCATTCCTGGAGAAGCGTGGAGTAGATGAGTATTATTATGTACAGTGCATGTCTAGACTTGTGGGATCAAAGGGCATTGAAGGCGGTTACGTAAAAGTGTTTGACAATTTTGCTCTTGACCAAAAGTTATATGGAAGTTTAGAGAGGACTTAGGATATATACTTTTCCATAGAGTCGGACCAGTTATTGTTGAGAAAGACATTTGACGAGAGTGACATAACGCTAATTTAGTTCCAAATGCTATTGAGTTTGCAGCTTGGTGGTTCCTCAGTAGATGCACTTTGAGTATTCACATTAAAATTATATACGGTTTTTATTTTTTTGTGGAAATTTGTTTTTCCTTGTCACTTTGTAATAGTTATTTTCTGGACAAGCGATATTCGTTGTAGACATTTTTCTTATTATATATTTAGGTTTTGTATTGGGTTCGCTTTAGTGGAAAGACATATAGATGCTACACACACTTGTACTCAGCGCGTCATTATTTTCTTTTGTGCTCGCATATATGCGTGATGCACTTTTATGTATATTTAATAAGGTTTTCTATTCTCAAGACATCAAGAGAGTTGTTTTGATCCGTTTATCGTTTGAATCTTGTAAATTAATCGATTTAAATATAATTCGACTCAATCATAATAATTTTAATCTGGTTCTTAGGTGAATCAAAATCAGGGTGTTACATATAATATAAATGTCGACAAGATAAGTAATAACATAAGAAACAATTATTATAAGCCCTGATTTTGTTTTATATTCTATAGACTCGTACCCATGAATACATAAATAATCTCCCCAACTGATCCTGTTAGCATATTATCGATTGAACTGATTAACAAACACGCTTTTTAACTCATATCGCCTGATTCGACTTAACTCGATTAAACCAAATCAAGATAAATTAATCTCGAATTTTATCTCATATAAAGTAGGCTGATATTTATAACACTCATCAATTAAATCGATCAGCTAACATGTTGCTCAGATCAACCCACTCAATTTTTCCAAAGGGTGAAGATAAAATTCCAAATGAAAAGCTAAGATTTTACAAACATGGTATCTCATAGGATAAATAGGAGGTTTACTTTAATTGTTGTTATCCTTTTTTATTAAAAGCTTGAGCTGTTGAAAGGAAAGGAAAACTCTCTTTGGTAAAAGAAATGTTGAGCAAAGAAGTATCCTCAACAAATACATTTTTAACTGAAATAATATGTGTTTGCTTATGGATGGGTATCTAGGAGGACCATTGGTGTAACGTAGACACCACATCATGTTGTTTATTCTTACTTCCAATAGGCAGAATATTTACACAGTAACAATGGGTGTTACAGTTGTATCATGAGTTCTGAGAAACAGAGCAGCACACAATGCTGCTGCAATGGTGAAGACAAGAAGTAGATGTTGTTGTATGTGGATGTCATAATCCCACATCTAAAGTGTGATGGGATTGGGAGGAGTTCTCATTCTATATAAGGACTCCTCCCCCCTCTTTAGTTTTTATCCCAATGGTAATATCAAAATTACCAACTTCTCATTCTACAATTTGTAATTTATTCATTTTCTCTTTGTAATATTTTTCTTTAGTGAAATATTATTTTCGTAGTGTCCGAGGACGTAGCCAATTGCCGAACCTCGTTAAATTGTGGTGTTTGTTCTTGTTCTTTTTTTTGTCTATTTAATAGCTATTATTGGGTATAGTTGGTGTTAATTATTGTGCTATTTATATTAATTGTCTTGATAAAATTCTGTCTAGGAGTTAGTTTTTAAGCGGACTATCTTGTCCTACCAATTTTCCTAGGAATTTTATCTTGGGGTGATTTTTTAGTATAATAGTTTTCACGCTTATCATCTAAATAATAATTCTCAAAGTAAACTAGTTATCTTTGGTGAAAATTACCTATTTTTCACAACAGATGCAAGGTGCATTTTGCTGAATGGACCACCCACCTGGCAACACTCTCCATCCCATCAAACAACTCAAAAACAGATAACTTATATCATTCATGTATCTGTGTCAGATGGTTGCCCGCAATTTAAATCATCCCAGCGAGCACCAGGAGATCAGGTGGGGCTTTGCCCAATTCTTAGTGCAAATTTCGGTCCTCAAGTTAGATTCAAATTTTATCTATTTATGTGGTATGTGTATATTGGAAAAAAACACCCATCTGCCTTCAAATTCTTGCGTTACCGTATCAAAATGAACATTAAAAAGTTGACACAATAGGAAGTAGAGAAAGAAAGAAAAAGAAAAAAGTAAGAATGTTACATCAATCCATCAATCCTCTTTTTTCATAAACATATTTCTTAATCAAAATCATGGGTCTCATAGATTGATACATATTATCATCACCTAAGGCTTACACATCTGTAATAGTAGGCTTTATTGATTAGGTCATTGGCATCCACAGGAATCTGCTCGGCTCTGCATCTGAACTTGCAACCTTTGCATTCATTATACGTGCAAGTTGAAGCCGTTGAACCTGTCATCAACCTTCTACCGCTCTTCCATGGCCTCCCTTCTCCTCTAGAATTCTACCATATATAATCCATGAGCTCAATTCAATCGCACTTCCATGCAGGCAAACTATAAGATTAAGAATTGAAAATACTTAATAAAATGAGACTAGACAATGCTTAATTCAATCGCCCTTCCATGCTGGCAAACTATAAGACTAAGAATTGAAAATACTTAATAAAATGAGCCTAGACAATGCCTCACCAAAGAGTGCAAAGCTGATGGTAGATTCTCGTCTAGTGGATAGTGGTTGAGTACAGCATCTTCTGCTGCATTATCTGCAATATCACAGAATATGATAAAGCATAGTCCATGTAAGTAGAATTTGTGTATGACATGTAGTTATTGAGTTAACGCAAAAAGATAGTAGGATAGCAGTATTGACAAGGTTTCTCTAACAAATGGGTAGCTAGTAGAAAGGCTAAATGGAAGCAAAAAAGTATTTAAAAGAACCACTCTAATCACCATGCAAAGAAGATGTTTACAGAGTCTTGTGCGAACTGTTAAGTTCACTCTTAATCATGGAGATAAAGATTATGTATGTACATTGGAGAGAGAGAAGGGGAACTAAAGACCTGGTCCAAGGAAAGAGGCAAAGAGAACACAAGCTCGACGTGAGTAGAAAATAGGAGTGATGGGACTTAGAGGTGCCATTGGCGGCGATGAGTAGCAATGGTTGGGAAATGGATGGTGAAGGATGGTAATGGATGAGCAAGAAGATAAGAGAAGGGAAGAAGAAGATAATGGTGAGAAAGCGCAGCATTGGATTGGGCATGCAATAAAAAGGAACTCCTCCTCGGCATACATGGGCTGGAAATCTGAACAATTAGTGGTTCATGCCGACAGACATAAGGACCCAAGAAGCCAGGCCGCTCTTTCAATCAAAAATTTTTTTTTAGCAATTTTGTAAATCGAGATTTTTAGCCACAGCTCTTGTACGAGTTTTATTCATTTTTATTAAAACATGCCAATCGATAAAAATACATGATAAACATGAATTATTCACTTGTAAAGATTACCGAGTAGGAGTAATGTATTTATCTGTTTAAGTAAACCAAAATTGAACCTAAAGAATCACCCTCTTTTGGCTTTGTTAAGTTGGCAAATGAATTTACTCTGATTGTAATAATCTCCAATTTAATACCATCTAATACTTTTTTAGATAAGATTGGGATGTGTATCTTCAATATAGTTAGTCATTATTTAAAAAATAATTTAAACTCATTATATTACACTTGGGTTACGTCATTTTACTTAATATCAGAGTCAAGTCGAGAGACTATCTCCACATTTAGTTGACCTAAAATGAGTATGCATAAATCACCCATAGGACCTAGGCTAGACTCCTAACAATAAGGCACGCATAAAAATTCTAAAGATGGAATTTAGTGAGGTGTGCAAATTGTAATAATCTTTAATTTAATTTCACATCAAATATTTCTTAAAGGTAAAATCTTGTATTAATAACATCTAACTTAATCTCACACTTACTATCTCTTAAGATAAGATCTGATATATTAGTGGAGGTGTGCCTATTAATCTTTAACTTAGTTAATAATCATTACTGAAAAGCTAACTTAAGTTTATCACATTATACTTGGGCGGTTCGTTATAACAACTCTATAATTCTTTCCACAAGTAGATAATTACTTTCTTTCCGCAAATAAATGAGTACTTAAATAAGTTGCACATACAAATCGAAAAATAACAAAAAACAAAAAATGAGATTAAAAAAAGTAACAAAAAGTGGGTATGTTATAAAAATGAAAATCAGCTATAAAATAAGGGTAGGGTAGTAAGAAAAAGAACTTCCAAGAAAGTACTAACCAACGGAATATGATCAGAAGCTACAAGCATCCATCTATTAGGTCCAACGAGTCCCCTAAAAAGGACTTGTAACAGATACCACTAATATTATTATTAGATTTAATAGGCTCTCAAAAGTTCTGATACTACTGTTATGCCCTATGGGCCCACAAAAGATTATTAAGCCTTATGGGCCCACAAAAAAATTACAACAGGTGTCACGTGCCTCTCTTACTCTAAAAACTAGCTTAAATAATATGATTTTCTAGTTTATATGCAGGCTATCAACATCATCCACGACCAACGTGAGACAAACCCAACACCATCATAATGACAGGCCAGGGAAGAGTAATTAAATAATAAGCTTTATCTTTTCATGCTAGAAAAGCCCAAGATTTAACCAATCGACCAATGATTTGTAGATTGATGCAAATTATTTTCTTCCCAATAAATGGTAGAAGAGCGCAGGTTGCCGCCCAGTTTACAAGAATGATCCTGACCAATGTTATGACGTTGAATGGTGAGGATGCAGTACTTGCCATATTTCAGTAACATATCAAGCTGATTGGTTAGAGATAAGAAATTTCCATAATCTTGGTAGATGCAGAATAATTAGTGTTCTACCTAGAAAAAGATGCATAATAGCAGCTCTGGTCAGGCATATCGACGAGCCAAAACAGTGTTATAATACAAAGTTATTAGAATTATATATTATTGGGGATGCTTGTCATGGGTACAACCATAAAAGGACTATCTGCCTCTCTTAACCATTTTGTCCACATTATTACAAGGCCAAGCAAGCAGGTGAAAAGATGTGTTCATCGTGACTTTTTTTAACGATCGACCTCCATGGCTCTATCTATGGATTTGCAATACATTTCTCTTAATGTTTCAATCTGTCCGCAAAATTGAATCCTTAATGTGGGCAATGTTGAATACGCCCAATAATGAGAATTTAGCCCAATAAATCTCATGCTTATCTTTTATATAGGGTATGTTTGCATGAAAATACTATAAAGGACATAAGAATTTTAAAATATGTTATATATTAAGTAAATTATTTTGTTTAAATTAAGTATGATATATTTAAATAAAAACATAAAATAATTATGATTATTTCCAAGTTAGTCATTGATACGTTCCACCATGTGTAATCAACTTTTTAATACATGGGAGAGCGCACAGGTAACCCATTGGATAATAACATGATTATTTTCAACAAAAACACAATAAGCACATATTATTATTTTTAAATATATTTATATATGAGGGGAAGATTGGCTAGGGTGCACATTCTAGCCGTTGGATTGATTAACCCACGCTTCACGGGGGGGGGGGGGGGGGGGGGGGGGGGGGGGGGGGGGGGGGGG
>JAVDBV010048383.1:0-13521 GCA_032619315.1 Piper longum | reverse complement strand
TATATATATATATATATATATATACACTTAATGTTGACATTCAGTTCCTATTTTAACGATGTTGATAATTATGATTTGAAATCTAAGATAAGTTATATTGACACGTCCGTTACTCAACGCTTCATTTCTTGACGTAAAATAATTGAGTTTGTGCCTTACATATAACAAATGTTCAACGTTTAACTTCCACCTTCTATTTTTTTTTAAAAAAAACTTAATTACGTGCCCGCGAACAACTTATTTCCATGCTTGTGAGTGCCTGAAACAACCTTTTTTGAGAAACCTGCATAAAAAACTTGTGTAACCTAAGTAGTATTTTGCAGTTTTGGAAATTTGGGTGTAGGGGTAAGCATGCTTGGGTAGAACAGAAGTAATAGATTGAACCAAACCAAAATTATTAGTTTGGTCTGGTTTTCAAAAAAAAATTGGGTCGGTTTCAATATTGATTAACTGAACCCAATATAAAATAATTCAGTTTAGAACCGAACCGAACCAAAATCAACCACAAAATTAATTTTTTAAAAAAAAAACTTGATATTTTAGTTTATAAGAGCTATCATTAGTTTATTTTTATATATTTATAATTTATTTAATATTTTTAATATATTATCTATGTATAGAATATTTTTAAACATAATTATGATGGTTAAATCATGTGTAGATTTGATTTATTATTAAAATTATAATTAATTTTAATATGTATTAAAATTTAAATTTTTTGGTAACCGATCCAAACCGACTGAAGTTTTTTAGTTAGTTTCGGTTCGATTTGGGCAGAGTTCATTTTGACTTTTAATGCTCCACAAAAATAAATAAATAAATAAATAACCATAAATTAAGTAGGTATTAATAAAGAAAAAAATTAATTCAAGTAAGGTTAGAAACATTAGAATTGAATTTATTAATTTTTTAAGATTTCTAATTTGTAGTTCTAATATTTCTTAATAAATAATAAATAACAACAATAATAAAAATCTTAAATTAAGTAAATAGATATAAACTGCGAGGTCAGCATCAACCGAAATATAACAAATAGTAACTCAAACGTGATATAAAAAAAAAAACTATAGTAGGAGGGAGTTTATTGGGTGTAAAATAAAAAATAACTACGTACGCTCTCCATGGATATAGATGCTCTCCATGGATATAGATGCCCATAGGATAATTACAATTCTAATCTTTGATGATCGATTGCAAGTCCTAATCTAAAAGAAATACATTAAAACTAAAATAGCAATCAAAGATGCCTTTTGTGGACGTCTAATATAAATAATACATCATTCTTTATCTCTTTGTATTTAGGATTGATCTGATTTCTCCAACGATGAAAGGTGAGTCGCAACCTCTTCTTTTGTTTTCTTCTTCATACGGCAAGTTATAGAAGGTTGGAAGAACACATAGCACGAAAACCATCAATTAGTCTGATCTTAGCCCTTCTTTTACCTTCTATACTTTCGGGATGGTATGTGCATGGTGAGTAACTCCTTCACAACTATTCCATCAAATTAGTTTAAGCAGGCAAAGCCTTCTTTTTCTCAGTGGATTAATGCCTCTTGTTTTCTTAGAGACTCCCATAACATGAAAGCATATTGTTTGATCATGACTAAACATATCCTATATATACTATATTTTGAACGGTTGAAAAATAGTAATGACTGCGTTCGTTCTTTTGTCCAACCATGTATGTTACTATCAGCCCTTTCCTGTGCGCACGATTAAGAAAACAATGAAGACAAGCGTAGTGATTATGATCGTTCTTCTACACGGGTTTTTGAGCCTTATTTGCATTGTTGGATTTGCTGATCAAGCAAGCTATCGAAGATTGTCGCTTCCAAATGGCACGAGAGGACCAGAAAGTTTGGTGTTTGACAAGAATCACGGCGGCCCTTACACAGGGATATCTGATGGAAGGGTGATAAGGTGGGACTCAAAGAGCCAACAGTGGGTTGATTTTTCAGTGCCTTCCAAAAACAGGTATGACCCGAAACTAAAATTCAACGATGACAGGCCAATTTCGTTTTACTCTACACCGTTCCCACAACAACGCTTTCAACGATTGCAACGCCTCCCGATTAACAAGCAATTTTCTAACAGGCCCCAAAACTGCAATGGCTCCCAAGATCCTTTTAGGGAAGATATATGTGGCAGGCCCCTTGGATTGGAGTTTAATCCGGCGGATGGCTTTCTCTACATTGCAGACTCGGCTTATGGTTTACTAAAAGTAGGCCCTCGAGGTGGTGTTGCCACTCTGCTTGCTAATACTGCTGGGGGTGTCAACCTCACCTTCACTAACTCACTGGTTATCAACCAAGATGATGGACTCATCTATTTTACTGACTCAAGTACAAGATTTAAGAGAAGGTAAGAGCATATAGTGTGCTAGCATACTTTTTCACTGTATATATAATGCACCCAAGATGATCAACTGACCTTTAACTGTATTAATCTTGATGCAGGGATAATTTACAAGTGGTCACTACAGGGGACAACACAGGGAGATTGCTGAGATATGACCCAAGGAAAAATACCGTCGAAATCTTGATGACTGGTCTCAAGTTTCCAAATGGTCTTGCTCTAAGCAAGGATAACAGGTTTCTTCTAATGGCAGAAACCACAACCGGAAAAATCACAAGATATTGGCTCAAAGGTGCTAAAGCATGCAAGCATGAAGAATTTGCAAGAGTCCCAAGACACCCAGACAACATAAGAAGGAACTCAAGAGGTGAATTTTGGATTGCAATTGAACAGTCACCTTCAAGGGTGGGAGATGTCTCAAACAAGTACTCCATATTTCAGAAGCCTGATCCAAACAGCATTGTCAAAGGCGTATTGTTAGATGAAGAGGGAGCTATAGTATCAGTGTTGGGTGCCGATGGAGGGAGACTGACTTCTCTCTCTGAAATTGATGAGAAAGAGGACACCTTGTGGATTGGTTCTGTCCAACTTCCTTACGTCGGCATATATGAAGCATAAAACCTAGCAATATGATTAATTAATCTTCGTGTTGTAGTATTGAAATTTGTTTCCTATATATTATTTATACATTATTGAACAGGAAATTATCTCATGATAAATAATAATGGCCTTTCTGTGAATGTGTGTACTTCAACTTTCTCTATCAACTTGCTTTCATATTTGTTTGTTTAAGTTCACAAAACACAAGAAAATATGTACGAATTCGTTCGTCTTCCTAAGTTCTCCGTTCAAGCTTAATATAAAAGAAAGAAAATTTTATTCCGCTTGTAGAAGCTGCGACAAAAAATAAACGGACGAAATTTTATACATATATAAATGATTTGAAAGTACATATTAATATCTTGATATATAGAGGTACTCGCGATCGCTCACGATAATATATGTGGTATATATAGGTTTTATTTACAAAAACTGACTAAAAAGAATCTTATAACTGCAAATTTACGCAATAAAATCAAATGGTGACTATTCACAATTCAAAGAAGCCATATATTAATTTTAACTATTTAGCCCTTCATAGTACTTTGTACAATCTGATGTGATCTGATTGCAAATATAAATTATTTAATAGCACATTAATATAAATTTATTTGTTGACAAAGATGCAAATACGAACCTACTCATTCTATTGGCGTGTTGATATATACATGATATTTTCTAGTGATAAAATTAATAATCTTGATGATATTGATCACGGAGTTAAAAACTTATAATTAGTTTTTTATTGCATGTAATCAAAATAACTAACTAAAATTATCAACTTCATCACTAAAAAAATATCATTAACCTGTATGATCATACTATCAATACAATTGTATGTATTTCTTGAGGTGAATACACATAGCGTTTAGAAGTTAGAAGGGTCATAATTATGGGTGGGCGTCGGTCGGTCGGACATGGACAAAGCATTGTCCATGTCCATCTACTTAACCTTGGTCAAAGAGTTGGTCGTCCACGATCAAAAATTTTCGGTCAAATTGGTCATGGTCAAAATTCGGTCAATATATAAGAAATTATTTTCGTCTTATATTTATTATATTATCTAATTATTTTTTCTCAGAAACAATTAATATCTCATTTATATAATTATTATCTCTTTTATTTTTCTTAGTTTCTCACATGTCAATTAGCATAAAAAATAAAATCATGTTTTAAAAAAATATTTGAATAAAGAAAGATTATATTACAATAGGAAAATTTTAAAATAAGATTGATGTGAAAATCTATTAATAAATTTGTTAAACAAGCTCTTTATTGGAATTAAAAGTTCATTAATCATTCGTCTTATTGAAAGCCTAAATAGGAGATTCAAAGGAATAAATATGTTAATTATAGAATGTTCATCAAATGAGTCTACACGACATGATTTAAAAAACTATGTAGATGAACCAAAAATTCCTTCTGTGGATGTAGTAGATATATAATTTGATATATTATCATAATGGAGATTGAATATAATAAAATATCCTAATTTGAAAAAAATTACTCAATATATTTTAGTCATTCTTATGTCAATTGTTTCCTTTGAATCGACATTTAGTATTAGAAAACAAACAATGACCTAAATTAGAAATAATTTAAGTCCAAAAATACTTTAAGCTTTGATTAGTATCTAAAATTTTATGAAGATAATTCAAATTTTATATCCATGTATTTTTTATTTTTGATATATTTTTAAACTTATGTTCTTCTCTTGCTACTATATTTTTTATTTGTAGAGAAATAAATAAGTTCATCATCAAAATTATTTTAAATAATAAATATTTAAAAATGAAAATATATTGATAATTGTGTCAATAATGAGTATGTAAGAATGTTATATTCAGTTTCAACTTTTATATATGAGGATGACTTTTACCTTTTTTCTATGTAAGTCATTTTGGGTTATTTTAGATATTAAATATTAGTTTTATGTATAAAATTAATTAATTTTAATATATATTATGAATTAAAATTTTCATAGAACATAATATTAACTTCAAAGATGTTGAAGGCATTATATTATTGATATGAAATATTGGATACTCAGTAGATCATTTGGTCGGAGAAAAAAATATTCATGTTTAATTTATTTTTATTTACTCAAATTCATTTCGATCAAATTCAATTGGACAGGCTTCAAACTTTTGTCATACTCGATAATTCAAACAATTGCGCCTTCCTAGTCATAATTGATATTTGGCATCTTCTTCGTAAATTTACAACTAGGAAGCATTTCTTCGTAATTTTATGTAGCGGGTAATATAAGGGTAACCAACGCAAACCATGTCCAAAACAACCGTCTTCTCCACCAAGCTCACCCTCCCTGCTCCTTCCCATCTTCTACCAATCCACAGCCAAAGCTACCATTTTCCCACCATTTCTCTCCTTCCAACCCCTGTTTTGTTAGGAATTAGTTGAGTAGTGAATTAGCACGTGAGAATAGTGTAAGTGTGGGGAGGGTTTTGAATTGGTATAAAAGGAGGGAATGGAGGGTTTTGGGGAGGATCATCTGTACTCTGTTTTTATTGTTAATCAAGTAACATTCTGAACTCCTGTTGGTGTTCATTAGCTTGCAATTGAGTGGTGTCTTCTTCATCTTCTCCAAGCATCCCCCATGTTCTCATCGTCAGGGTATCCACATATTCATTATGGATCAAAGATCGTGGAGGAATTCTCATCGAAGGAGAGGGAGAGGTAGAGGTAGAGGAATTATGGGAAAGGGTAAGGAGGATAGTATTGAATCTAAAAATTTGGTATTAGAGCAGGACGAGATGGGGTCTAGTATGGTGACGTTGGAAATGGAATTGGCTGAACTCACTACTAGTCATAATCAGATGTAGATAGCAACTAGAGAGCAATCAGAGTTGATATGGAATCAATCAATCCAAATCAGGGATCAATCAATGCAAATGCAGGCTCTCCAAAATGCTATTCAGGAATTAGTCAGTATCCTGGAAGAAAAAAATCGTGGCAAGACATAACATGGTGAACAACAACATCCAATTTTAAGATCCAATCCATCTACGAACAACAGAGGTACGTCTATATCTAATTGGGATAGGGAAACTATAAATCCTGCTAGATACTCTTCAAGTGATGCTTAGAATTATTCTGATTTGTTATTTCTTCTGAGGTATTCAAAAATGGACTTTCCAAGGTATAAGGGGGATGCTGATCCTATTATATGGATTGGTCGTTGTGATCAATTTTTTGATGTTCATAATGTGAATGATAAGAATAGAGTGATAATGACTACTTTGAGCTTAGAAGATGATGCACAGTTATGGTATCAAGCTCTTAAACAAGATTTTCCAGACATCACTTGGGAAGAATTCAAAGAGAAGATCAATGTTCGATTTGGACCTATTGAGTATGATGATTTCTTTGGTGATCTCATTAAGCTGCAGCAAACAAGGACAGTAAAAGAATATCAAATTTAGTTTTTTAGAACTTTATCTCGTTGTGGGAAGCTTCCTCAACAATAGAAGATTACGTGTTTTGTTACTGGGTTAAAACATTATATAAGAAGAGAAGTGGTGTCTAGGAAACCAAAAACATTGTTCGAGGCCATCAACTTAGCTTTGTTATTTGAACACCAAGAGAAGGCCACGATGATGAATAAGATAGCTGGTACTTTTGATCAGAAAATGGGAATGGTCAAGAAGGAAACCAATACCGTAGCTAATTCATATTTTGGACAGGAAAGCCGGAAATTCAATCCTCAGCAGATGCAGGAAAGAAAAGAAAAGGTTTATGTTTCCATTGTGACGAGCATTATTCAAAAGGGCATAAATGCAAGAAATTGTTTATCATAGAGGCAGTTTGGGACTCATAAGAAGAAGAGGATGATGGATCTAATAAGTCGAATAGTGAAGGAATTGTACAAGAACCTGACATACCAGAAATATCCCTCAATGCTTTAACTGGTTCAGCCAATACTATGAGGATTAAGGGTAAAATTCAGAAGAAAGAGATCACAGTGCTAGTAGATTCAGACAACTCCCATAATTTCCTAAATGAGAGTTTGGCTAAGGAACTGAAATTAAATATCAGTAATCAGGGAATACTTAAGGTTATGGTTGCTAATGGAGAGCACATGCTATGTGCCAGAAAATGTAACAACCTGAAGTTGATGTTGGGAGGAGTGGAAGTTGAAATTGATTTCTATTTGCTGAAATTAGAAGATCTCGATGCTGTTCTTGGAATTCATTGGATGCAAACATTAGGACAGATTTTATGGAATTTTGCTGAGCTTACCATGTAATTTAAGTTGAATAGTCAATGGGTAAAGTTGAATGGTATACCTGTGGAAAGAGGGATATTATTGGATAGTAAACAAATGAATCAATCCCTAAAAAAAAGGAGAAGAGGGGTACTAATGAATCTTACACTATTATCAACAGCTGTTGTTGATAGAAATCCAAAATTCCAGGGATCGATGAGGCAAGAGCAAAAACAGTTTGAGGATATATTTCAGTTACCTAAAGGATTGCCTCCATCAAGATCTTGTGACCACAAAATTCCCATTAATGAAGGGGCAGATCCAGTAATGGTAAAGGCATATAGATATCCACATTTCCAAAAGAGTGAGATTGAGAAACAGGTTCAGGAATTGTTGCAAGCTGGGGTCATTAGGCCAACTACAAGTCCTTTCTCGTCCCCTGTGCTATTAGTTTAAAAAAAAGATAACAGCTGGAGAATATGTGTGGATTACATGGCTTTAAACAAAATCACTATCAAGGATAGGTTTCCAATTCCTAACATAGATAAGCTGTTAGATGAGCTAGAAAGGGCAAACTATTTTTCAAAACTGGACTTGAGAGCATGATACCATCAGATTAGGATGTTTGAAAAGGATATTCCCAAAACTGTTTTTAGAACACATCAAGGGCATTATGAGTTTATTGTTACGCCTTTTGGATTATCCAATGCTCCAAGTACCTTCCAAGCATTAATGAATTCCATTTTCCAGCAGTTTTTAAGGAAGTTTGTCCTTGCTTTCTTCGATGGTATATTAATTTACAGCAACAATTGGGAATTGCATCTTTCGCATCTTTCGCAGGTGTTTGAAATTTTGAAGCAACACAAATTGTTTGCCAAATTGCAAAAATGCAGCTTTGGTCATAAGGAAGTTACTTACTTAGGTCATGTCATATCTATAAAAGGAGTGAGTATGGATAAAGACAAGGTGCAAGCTGTAATTCAGTGGCCAATTCCACACAATGTAAAAGCTGTGGGGGGATTTTTGGGCTTGGCTGGGCATTACAGGAAATTTATTCATCATTTTGGCCTAATAGCTGCTCCATTGACAGTTCTATTGGAAAAGGAAGGTTTCAATTGGAGTAAAGATGCTGATCAAGCTTTCCAAGATTTGAAAACTGCATTGGTAACGTCTCTTGTTTTAGCTTTACCAGATTTCAATCAGTAGTTTGTCATAGAGTGTGATGCTTCAGGGAAAGGTATATGAGCAGTGTTAATGCAAAATCAACATCCAATTGTATTTTTCAGCAAGGGTCTTCAAGGTAGGAGTAGATATTGGTCAGCTTATGAACGAGAAATGTTAGCTTTGGTCCTAGCTATTCAAAAATGGAGACATTACTTGTTGGGGAGTACTTTCATTATGAGAACAGATCATGCAAGTCTGAAATATTTATGGCATCAAAGGATTAACACAACAGCTCAACAAAAGTGGTTGGCCAAATTAATTGGTTATGATTTCATCATAGAATATAAGCCATGGAAAGAAAATAAGGCTGCTAATTCATTATCTAGGGTGGGTGATCAACAAAGGAATGAAGATTTACAAAGTGATTTCATGAATGAGAATGAGGGAAAAGCTGAAGTTAGGGCCATATCAACTCCGGTACCTCAGTGGTTACAAGAAATTAAAAGAGAATCAAAGGACAGTAATTACATTCAACATCTCAAGACAAAATTAAGTGCCAAGGAGTTATCTCATTATTAGGATCTCAAAGAGGAACTATTAATGTACAAAAACAGAATTGTGATAGATCCAAAGAGTAAATTGATTCCTATCATTATTGCTGAATTTCATAATGGTACTCATGAAGGATATCTCAAAGTTGTTAAAAGAATTAGTGCAGTGTTTCACTGGCAAGGCATGAGATCGCATATTTGGGATTTCATCCAAAATTGTGATATTTGTTCTAGGAATAAAAGTCTTCACAAGTCCCCAGCAGGTTTATTGTAGCCTCTTCCCATTCCTCACCATGTGTGGACGCATATCTCCATGGACTTCATATCTCATTTGCCTAATAGTAAAGGATGGGATAGCATTTTGGTGGTGGTAGATCGATTGACAAAGAGTGCTCATTTTATTGCACTAAAGCATTCATACACTTCTTCAAACGTGTCTCAGTTGTTCTTCGACAACATATTTAAATTGTATGGAATGCCGGTGAGTATAATTTGTAATAGGGATCCAGCCTTCACTAGTGTTTTCTTGAAGGAATTGTTTAGGCTGCAAGGAATCACATTCAACTTTAGCAGCACCTATCATCCTGAAACAGATGGGCAAACTGAGGTAGTTAATAGAAGTTTAGAGCAATATCTCAGATGTTTCACTAATTCAATACAGAAGACATGGAATCAGTGGTTGGCGTGGGCAGAATTTTGTTATAACACCAGATATCAATCATCCATTAAGATGAGTTCTTTTGAAGCTCTTTTCAATAGACCACCTCCCTCTCTACTATCATATGTACAAGGATTAGCCATTGTATCAGAAGTTGATAGTTTCCTTCGAAGTAGGGATCAGCTGATTAGAGAACTGAGAAGAAACTTATCAGAAGCACAAAATAGAATGAAGATGTATGCTGATAGGATACGAACAGATGTAGTTTTACATCCTCAAGATTGGGTATATCTTAAGCTTCAACCACATAGGCAAAGCACAGTCAGGGGAGCAAAGGACATGAACCTCACTCCAAAGTATTATGGTCCTTATCAGATATTGAAAAAAGTAGGAGAGGTATCATATCAGTTGCACCTTCGACAAGGTTCAAAAATTCATGACGTTTTCCATATTTCCTAGCTGAAGCACAAATTAACACCAACTGTGAAGATCAATCCAGTTCTACCTATTCTAACTTCATCTGGTGAGCTTCAAGTCGCGCCCAAGGAAGTGCAAGCAAGAAGAGGAAGGGGAGAAACAGGTCAACTTCTTGTGTTATGGACAGATATAAATTCTGAATCTTCATGGTATAATCAAACACAATTTCAATCAAAATTTGGAATTGTACAGTAGAATACTAAAGTGTATTAAAGAAGTCAGAATGGAGCTTATAGATTCAAATGAAAAAAAAAAAATTATTCTGAACTTGAGGACAAGTTCAGCTTTTTTTGGAGGGGAGAATTGTCAGGAATTGGTTGAGTAGTGAATTAGCACGTGAGAATAGTGTAAGTTTGGGGAGGGTTTTGAATTGGTATAAAAGGAGGGAATGGAGGGTTTTGGGAAGGATAATCTGTACTCTATTTTTCTTGTTAATCAAGTAACATTCTGAACTCCTGTTGGCGTTCATTAGCTTGCAATTGAGAGGTGTCTTCTTCATCTTCTCCAAGCATCCCCCCGTTCTCATCGTCAGGGTATCCACATATTCATTTTGGATCGAAGATCGTGGAGGAATTCTCATCGAAGGAGAGGTAGAGGTAGAGGAATTATGGGAAAGGGCAAGGAGGTTAGTATTGAATCTAACATGTTCCTTCCGCAAGTCTCCCATCTCTGCCCCGCCACTGAGCTCCGGATGCAGCCCCATGTCTTGGTCCTCCTCCACCGCCACCTTCTCCTTGCCGTTTTGATACTTTGAGATCTGCAAGGATCGTCGTGGGAGGGTTCATTGGTGTAGAGGAGAGACCCGTTGGTCACCCGCTTGGCATACTTCACGACGTTGGAGAGCCTGGGGTTGGAGGTCTCCTCCGACCTCTCCAAGACCCGGGCTTCCTCTATTGGGATAAGGATCACCAAGGACATCAAAGACTTCCCCTTGGGCACCCCTGTGCAGATATCTATGGATGTCTACCGCAAGCAAAAGAGGTTAAGTTGGAGGGGATCATCAAAACCGACATCACTTTCACCCGCAACAAGTACTCTTCTTTTCCCTCTTTGCTCCAAAAATGCGGACTCTTTTCCAACGTTAGCAAAATTATCAGGCTTTGTTAGGTTTAATGGGCCCCCAAAAAAAGACTTTGGGTTTTACGGACCTTTTGTAATCTAAAAATTATTTTAATGAATAAGGTTTTCTTTTTAATAATATACAAATCATTGATCACATCTAAACTTAATGTAGGATAAACTCAACAATTCTCCCCCTCACACATTATTCTACCTGAATCATTTCCCCCTTACCACATGTTAAATTCACAGCTACAGTGAAATAACCACATGTTAAATTAACATGTTATAATGAAATTCTACGAGATTCTAATTCAGGCCAGATACCATCCGAATCATCTTTGCCTCATCACATATTGGGCTCACATATTATAGCAAAGTTTTGGGTGACTCTAATTTGGGCTAGCCGACATACCATGATGCAAACCAAGGCAATACTAAAACTAACCAGGCTCTGATACTGCTATTAGGACCAATAGACCCCCCAAAAGAACTTTCAATAGGTGTTATACGCCTCTCTTAATCTAAAAATTAATATAAAGAATAATGTTTTTTCATTAGCACAGATACTAGTCAGCAATTGATGTGGAAATTATAACGCAAGTGCACGTGTCGAATCAAGTAATAAAAGTGATAAGAAAGTATCGTCCCACAAGGAATTAGTAATAGAAATTCTCAATTACCAAAACTCATTTAATTAATTATACTTAAATAAAAACAAATTCAAAGAGTGATTAAATTGTGAATTACGACTAAATTAATCTAAAACTGTAGTATTTAAATGATAAATTGATTTCAAGACGACAAACCTAGGATTTTTCAATTTTACTTAGTGCTTTATATGATTAAAGTTATAATTTTTACCTATGAATTGCACATCGAATCATTAACCACAGGAATTAATTATTTATGGCATCT
This sequence comes from Piper longum, assembly GCA_032619315.1. Classification (NCBI taxonomy): domain Eukaryota; kingdom Viridiplantae; phylum Streptophyta; class Magnoliopsida; order Piperales; family Piperaceae; genus Piper; species Piper longum. The sequence goes on along the minus strand of JAVDBV010048383.1, from coordinate 1,514 downwards.
CTTAAATTCACCATAAACTTATCACTCGCACCCAACTTCTATATCTCTATAAAATTGCGTATGTAAAATGATATATTAAGTTCTTCCCTTAACAGTTACCCAAGATATATGAGTATATTTCTATCTCATATGTGAATCACCTAAAATCGATAAACAAAGACTATTTTATTCAATGACAAATCTAATCTTTTTATCTCTAGACAATATTAAATCTCTAAATCAATCAATAGATGATCAATCTAATAATAGCATTAACGAATAGAATAAAATAGATGATCCAAAAACACAATCACATAAATAAAAAATAATAACCTTTATTAATCCATGCACTAAGTTTCATTAAAAATCCTAGAAAAGAATTTACTTCATAGAATATTCAAATAAACACAAGAAATTCATATGTGATATGAAAAATATCATTAATCACAAATAAAAATAAATCAGAATAAAGAGAAACTCTTTTGGAGAAAACTAATTCTTCTTCTGATCCAATTTCTTCGTCGTTGCTCCCTGTCTTTCGAGCCGTCCCTTTTTGTCGTCTTTTTGTTGTTCTCCTCTATAAAACCCAAATTCGGTTTACAAATGATCCCGCCAAAGATTTCAAATGGGCCCACCATGCAACAATACCCGGATCACTACAGTATCCGGGTTATACAGTTCCCGGGTCGTTGTTATTGTAGCGACCGAGTTGCTACAGTAGCCATCCTTCCGGAATTTACTTTTTCTCGTGATTTCTCTCCAAATTTGTTCCGGATCGTCTTCTAACTCTTGTACCTTAATAAAACAACATTAATTAGCACTCTTTACACTAAAATCACAATGATTTCTTATATTATTAATCATAAATAATAAACTCTCAAACTAATAAAACTAAAGTAAAAACAACTCAAAACATGATAAAATTTAGCATGAAATGCAGAGAATAATAAATCTTTTACAGAGTTATGAGCAGTCACCTTCAAATATGATGTGGGATAAACCCATTAATACCTTGCATTTTTATCTCGACAAATCCAGGTTCTTTTTGGAGATGAATTCAGGAAATCTTTTCAAAATATTAAAAGCATCAATGTTTGCAACAAAATCATCGAATTTGTGAAGAAGCTCACAGATGGTTTCGGTTTGAACCGTGGACTGAAGTCCACGGTGAGACTCTGACTCACGATCTACTAATTTTTTGTTACTTAACAAATTACAAGATTTAGTGGATTTTTGTTAATTCAAAATGCATGCACAAAATTGAACTTGAAATTCAACTAGCTATCGTCTTTAATTCTTAATAATCCGATAAGGCTCTAGTTTGTCTTGCAAAAATTCCCTCGATTCGGCATGCATTTATAAGTAACTGTGCCCTTGCATGATCCCATCACCCAATCAGACAGAACAGACCATGCTGACGAGATGGAGCGATACCAGTGTATGCTCATCTTGATTGATAGCCTTGCTTGAGAGTCTACCACAGCGGTAGTAGTCATGTGAGTCAAGATTAGTACTACAAATCGGTACGGGACGGC
>JAVDBV010048378.1:0-12453 GCA_032619315.1 Piper longum | reverse complement strand
TATAAATAAAAAAAATTAAAATAGTGAGCCCTCGTAATACAATTAAACCCATCACCGAGTGGAACGTCATCCCTCTGGCCATGGCGGTCACGGCCACGGCCACCTCCAATTAACATCTCTCGATTTCACCAACTGGTAGTGGTTCGCCTCCTTCCTCTCACCCGATCTTCCCCATCGACAACTAAGGTGCTGCCCTTCCACCAATTTCTCCGGCGAGTTCCCGGCCGGCGACATTTTCACGACAGGCAAGTTTTACCCCCTTCCCCTTCCTCCGTTTGTTTCCCATGTTGCCGGCGGCGGTAAATTATCGCCTGACTTACCCGGCGACATATCGCCAATATCGTATTGCGTATGGACTTAGTGTCGTCTGCCTGCCAACACATAAGTCAGCGATAAGTCGCCGACTTATATCGAAACCAACTACGAGCTTTTATTCTTTGCTTTAGAAAATAATTATGAGCTTTTATTATCATTATTATTATTATTGAGTCGGATTTGGATGATATTTTTGTTTGTTTCTCGGTGATTTTGTTTTATCTGCTCTATTATATGCTTTAGTGTTGTTCTTTAAGATTCACTACTAAAAACTTCACAAAAACAAACAGCATTTGTCTGATATGCTTCTCAGAGTTTAAGGATCTATGCATCCATCTAATACCAGAATTTATTGAAAAAAAGGATTATTTGCATTCTATAGCAACAGAATTATTAGTCTTATTACATATAAAGTTACCCAAGTTCATATAATCCGTGAGGAACAAAATGGAGTATGACCAAGCTTGAATAGTAAACTTCATAGCTTGAAGCAAGGCCCCTTAGTTCTGCTTGTTCTACGTCTCTGCAATCTTAAATAGAGCCATGGTGACAGTCAATCAGAAAACCAGCGACAGCATAAACAAGAAAACTCCAACCTCCCATCCTTGTTGATTTTTGAAAGCTACCATATAAATTAATAATATAATTAAGGAGAGCAAGAGAAAAGAAGAAGTGGGGCATATGAGATGATTGAACTCTTGATTGATCAATGTCAATCTTCAATATAGGAGCGCAGGTGTGGCTTCTGCGTATAGGTACATGTATGTTGTAAAAAGTTCAGCTCATGAAGTTCTCCAAGCAGGAGTTGATTCCTAACCTTCCAAATTTCATTTGCATTGATGGGAAGTCTGAGGATTTTAAGTTGACCATTATCCACATTATCAAGGATGGAAAAGCCATGAGCAACAAAGTCTTCTCTGGTGATAATAGAATGTAGAGGCAGACAAAAACCCCAGGTTGCAAAGTGCAGAGCATGCACAAGAGGACACTGGGAGAAAATTTGTGCTGCTATTTCTTAATCATTGTTACACAACAAGCGGCTACTATCAGAAATGATATGTCGTTTAATTAGCTGGTGCTGAGTTGGCAAAGCATTCATAGCAATTTTCATCCTAAAAGAAGGAGATGAGGTGGAATTTTCAATCTCTACCATTTAACCCAATTGATATGAGTGCTTGTAGAATCAGGGTTTGCAGTGATGGATTTGTAGACCTTCCTGACTGAGAAGCTGCCATTATGAGATGAACAATATAAGAGTTTATCAGGTCTGTGGTTTTTGGGAGAAGGAAGATCCAAGACGAGCATTCAAGGGATGATACATTGAACTTATCAGCTGAACATTTCATTTCCCATCATGAAGCTTTAACGCAAATACTGGCGATGTTAGTCTTGCAGCATATCTTGAATTTAACCATGGTATCATATTTGGAGATCCTAGAACCCATTTGTTAATTCCCAATCTAAACAAAGATCCTGATCCAATGGTCCAGCAGACCTGATCTGTAAGAATGTTCAAACAGACCTTCACACTTTGCCAAATAGAGGAAGAGGTGGAAGTTTTCTTACAATCTTGCCCGCCTTGGTTCTTCTTATATTTTGCTCAATAGATTCCGGCATGATGGCTATTTGGATTTTATAAAATTTGCCAGGCTAGTTTAGTAAGGCCTCGTTCATTTTTGAAAAGCTTTTAATTCCCAGCCAAAAAGGCATACTTTTTAACAAGAAATTAGTTGACAAAACTTGTTTGTTCTTTTGCCCTGCCAAAATTGAGATTGAGAAGACTCAATTTGAGAAGAGTTGCTCTTAAGAGTTTTGAAGGCACTCATGAGGTAATTAGCCATTGTTTTGATATTTTAATTAGCCATTGTTTTAATATTAGGCATTCATGAGAACTTGATTATTTTATTTTACGGTATTTTACTGTATTTTTTAATATTTTTCGGGATGCATTTCGTAATATTGACTTGAGTTGGGAGCAAGTCAAATTTTTATTACGGTATTATTTTATATATATATTTTTAAATTTATTTTGTAATATTAACTCGAGTCGGGAGCAAGTCAAATTTTTATTACGAAATTGTCATTGCTTTTCTTTCCAAAACACCCCCCCCCTTTGTTTTGCCGCGCCACCTAGTGCCAGAGACCTTGCCACCGCCCGCTTGGTGCCAGTCAGCGATGCCGCCTCGCCCGTGTTGTCGCCGCATCGTCCCCCGCCTCGCCCGTGTTGTCGCCGCATCGTCCCCCCTTTCCCCCTCTCCCTACCCTTTTCTTCCCGTTTTCCTTCCCGGTCACCCACTGCCGCCCACTAACCCTAGTGACGACGACCTTTGGTGACGCCTCTTCATCCTTTTCCGACTCTTCCCCAAGCCTAGACGGCATGTGTATGGCGACCCAGGTGACCCAAGGGGGCGGGGCACAACAAAGGGTAGGATCATGGTGTCAAAACGCACAGCGCGGGGGAGGGGGGGGTATGAGTTTATTTTTTGGCCATTGGATCGTGATATATATGAAAGAGTGGGGGAGAAAATAATCAAGATTGCAGCTGTGTTGAAGATAATCAAGATCGCAGCCCCCAGATTGACCTTTACATGGAACATAATCAAGATTGAAAGTAGAATACCATCTACTTTGCAATCGAGGAATTTTCTTTTCATGAGATTCTTTCTCAGATATGTAAAAGGCATCTGGTTTATATTTCTGAAGAAGCTTAGAGATATCAGTAACAGAGAGGGGATTATTAGCCCGTTTGACATTCTAGTAGAGAATTTTCATATTATAAAAGCAAACATAATCCACAGAAACATGAAAATAAATGAAACTTGAAGAGGCTAAGAGAGCAAAGATAACCTCGGTGTTGGGGGAAGTCTCCCTCATTCTGGTGCTAGTGTTGTTCTTTAATTGGTGATTTTAGGGGGGAATTTTTTTATATGTTTTCTAAATTTAGTACTAAAGCTATGTTTAACTGATTCCCTCTTAGATGCTTGCCTAGTTTAATTGATTCTCAGTTTTATGCTTGTCTAAGTTTAATTGATTTTCTCTTATATGCTTGTCTAAGTTTAATTGATTAGATGATCTTTAGCTATGAGTTCTTGCATAATATTGTTAACTAATTCTGTTTTATTGTGTAGTCTGCTTGTTTTGGGCTGCATTTTTCTGTTGAATTATTGTTATATTCTTCATTTGGTTGTTGCATTATTGAATGACTGCCTTTGTTCTAAAAATTATGTCATTCTTTCGATTGTGTCACTTTACCACTACAAACTTGTATAAGGATGTGGAAGTTCTGATTGATTATAGCTTGAATGTGTGGTTGTTTATGATTGGTTGCTTTGTGTATGTAAAAATTCCCATTTATATGCTTCTTTGATTTAATTTTTTGTTTCTTCTCTCATATGCTTCTCTCGTACATGATTTTGTTTTTAATGAAATATAGAGGAAGCAAACATCATTGTAATGCTGATTGGTAACAATGGAAGAAAACAAAAAGTTATACCAAGCATTGGAAAATCTGATTTGTCTATTTTACGTTTTTGTTTCCATGTAAATATGGTGTTAGTTGCAAAATTAGGACAGATTTTTCAAACTATTTTCAAGGTAAGAATAATTTAACTAAATGTTAATCCAGTAGAGCATCATAAATATGGTTGAACTCAGCTGAATTAAGCATACTGCATTCCCTCAAAAATCTGGTATGTTGCATGTACAGTATTTTGAACTTTTTGTGGAGTTGAAGATTGCTTGTGCTCCTAGAAAAGGGCATCTAAGGTAGAATGGTGGAAGAAGATGATAATCAGGGGGGAGCTGATGACCATGGCCTTGTGGCTGCCGCCTCTACTCCCCGTCATATCAAGAAGAGGGCTTTTCGCAACAAAGCTCTCTCCGTCCCTTTTAGTGACAAAGACCTCAAGTATGCCCCCTTTCTCTCTCTCACTTTCTCTTTCCTTTCTAACAGTGTATGTTTCACTTATGTTCATAAAAAAGTTGGACTGGATATCTTTAATCTTGCCCCTTTTTTCAAAGTATCACAAGATGATTTCTTTGCTATAGCTTCTGAAAATGTAACATTCGTTTTTGCTATTGAAATTGGTTGTGCTTTTGTATTAGCTTTTTTTTTGTTGAGGTATAGGCTTATTTGAGAGTTTTTTTTTTATACATTTGGATTTTTCTTTTTGGTCTTAATGCATTGGTTTGCTTGATGTGGCAGGGACTACATCACCGGATTTCACAAGAGGAAGAAGAAAAGAAGAAAGGAAGCTCAAAAGAATTTGCAAGAGAAGGAAAGGTTGAAACGTATTGAAGAGCGTAAAAAGGTATGCTGTAATCTTTTGTGTTCTATGTGACAAATATCAGCATGATTTGGCAAGGCCATTTTTGTTAATTGATGTAGTATGATTGTAGTTTTCGAATTCTTAATTCAATTTGATACATGGGAATAGTGATTTTGTAGGTTTCAGTGTAACAAGCCTAATGATACAGTTTTAGTAATTGACTTAGGTGACTTTTTGGGTAACGTAAAAATGGATGACCATAATCCAACTAGTTCAGCTGCTAGCGCTTTTTTACTGCACTATAACCAGACGTATTATCTACATATAAATTATGTGGACCAAATGGAGAGTTTTTATCTTTCATTGAATCAGGACAGTAGGCTCGTTCCACTGCCCATGTTTGTCTATGGCACACAATCACAACCCATACCTAAAAGCCTCTTGAAATCTTGTTCCATTTTGCATAAAACTCTTTTCCAAAATTCCCTGAAGGGAACCAGCACTGATTGAGTGAATGGAAAGATGTCAAGAATTTTCCCACATAACAAAAACCTAAGAAGTTAGATTAGTCAAGAATAAAAACGACTAGTACAGGAAACTAGGAAATGGAGCTAAGCACTGGTTAAAGAGAATCGAAGTATCGCATTCCACACACTACAAAGCCTGTAGTAGAAGATAGTCAAGACTCGAAAAATGACTAATACCAAAGAAGCAAAAATTTTACTCTTACAAGTCAGGAGGTAAAAATTAGAGTTGCGAATAAGTCCATCCTTTAAATATTTATTGTTTCATTGTTTTAGTAAAAACTAGGGTGCTACCATTACTGAGTGGTAATTTGTTGTATGGTCCAACAACCAATATGGCTGTAAGACCAATCAAGGGTAAGGAAATCATCCCCAGTTAAATATCATAAATGGCAGTTTTGAAATTTCAATAATAAATGAGTACTATTACCCATGCATGTCTAGTTGCCCATTGGGTCTTACACCCAATATTAGCAGTAATACCTTACAGTTGATTATTTTCCTTACCAACAATATCCACAGCCCAGGGATGTGGCTTGTTGTAACCAAATTTTACGTGGACCCCAAATCATTGGTCAATGGAGATTTCGTTTTTGGAAATGATGGCACCTTGGCGTTAACCAATTCGCTCAACAAATAAATAGGATAGACTTATCTTCATCCCTAACTATCCCTTCTTCTTTAAAAGTGTAGCTGTTTGCTTCTTCTTTTTTGTTGTCAGTTTTAAGAGAACTATTTCATTTTTCTTCTACTGATTTCTCTGTTTGGAAATTCATTTATTGGCTGTTCATTGCTGTGACTATGCCTCATATACAACTTAAACCTGCCCATTACTAAACACATTTGTAGTGCTCATAAGGGAAATAATGGATTGAGCTATTTGAATTGTGGATATAAGATGATTTTCTACTTTAATTACATCATATTTGTGGTCATTCGCCCCTGTTTTTAAATCCAAGGCTTTACTTTGCTTAAAGGTAATTTTCTGCTTTATTGTTCCCTTATTTTCTATATTTTACCTGATTAATTATTTGGCTTATAGTTATTTGAAGGTTTGAACTTTTACATTGGAATATCTTTGTATTTATCTTTTCATTCTTAGCGGCTCTCAAAGATATGTGCATTGTTATTACCTAGATCAGCATTCTCATTCTTCTTGTTCTTTTCATTCTTAGTGGCTTTCAAAGATATGTGCATTGTTATAACCTACATGAACATGCTCATTCTTCATGTTCATTTCTGTAGAGAAAGCTTGAGAAAGAAGTAGTGCTGAATGATGGATTCCTTCCCGAGGAAAGACCTGAAAGTGGGGAACAAACACCTGTTGACTTGGATGATGATCTTGTGGATGGTTGTAAGCAAACTGCGCTAGTTACAGGTAATAATTTTGTAACTTATTGTTTGTTTGCTGTAAATTTTTTTCGCAAAGGTCCTTATATGTGTTTCTGAACCTGTACTCACTAACGGTTGTGTACTGATTCTTTGACATTGACCTATTTTTTTCAATACTATCGTCCACGAAAGTTGGTTTGTGGCATATAATTTTATGTTGTGGATGTTCTTTAACTTGTGGAAATGACAATGATAATTATTCAATCATTATTAATTTTTCGTTAGGCATATGATATTCCCATTTTTTTTTTTAATTGCCCACAGGAACGAAAGTATATGACATGGGTGGTGAGACAATCATCACAGTGACTACAAGTGAAATATTTCCTGAGGAAGATAAAAATGATGTTGAGTTTCATCAATTTGTCAGATACTCAGGCACCAGGGCCGAACATCAAAAGAGTATTCCTCTTAAAAAGAAACCATTGAAGGGAGTTCCCGGACATAAGTTCCAAGCGAAGACAAAGAAATCTGCATCTCAAAGGAAGGGAAAGAAGTTGAGGAACAAGCGATAGATCACTTTGAATTTTTAAGTCTCTTTGAATGTAGCAGCAGTGCTATACAGTTTTTAAGGAATCGCAAATATGAATTCTTTGATGTTTAGTTTAGTTTTGTTGCCCGGAATGGTCAGATTGCACGTGCACGTATTGAAAAACTTGAATGCTCAAGGCAAAATGTTCAGGCTTGAACCCTGATGCGTGCGCGGTGGATCCAGTGAAATTAGTGCTCTTTTTTTTGACAAGAAACATATGATAAGACCATGTAGTATTGATTATCCCAAAAAGTGGTGCTATTTTTTGAAATTCTGAAACATTTTTAACCTTTTAGATTGTCTCTGGCGTGCTCTTTTTTGGGTATGAGAAAATGAAATACTTTATTTTGTCAGTTGTGTCCTCTTCAACATGGCACATTTGTAGTGCCCTGTATGTTGTATATTCACGTTCCGTTTTCAAATTTGGTACGGTTTAAGCATTCTTATTACTTGTACTCAGTTTTTTAATCTAAAATTATCACAATACTTGATTCTTTATCGAAAACTATGGTATTTTAACTAATATTTAATAAAATATTGATAATAAAATATATATTGAATATTTAATATAATATTTTAGTTTTATGGCACAGTATTTAAAATTATGTGTACGTCAAGATGCAGGTTCTTAGAACAAAGTGGCTGGGATCTAATCTAAAGTAACGTTAATCTTCTCCTCTTCCTAACTTACTGTTCATTTACCTTTCTCATATCGATTCGGCCTGCAATAAGTTCATTTTGTAAAAAGCCCAGACCAAATATCCATTTGGCAGCTGGGCCTGCATAAGGGTACAATAAATCATATTACACTGTTTTTGTTTTTAAATTTATGTTTATATAAGCCGTGAAAATTTAATTGTATTTTACTTGTTATATAATTAGCAAAAATGTTGACATTCAATGTCTACAAAACTTTTATAAATCGGTTAATGCTTTGGCTTGGTAGAATCTCGGTAAACGATTAAGTAAAGTTATTGACAAAAAAATTCCTGAGCTGTTTTCTGTTTGATGAATGATGACTGTCATTGTTTTAATTTATTAACTAGCCAAGGTTCCTGCACAATGCACATGCATTGCAGAAATTGATTTATTAAAATAATATTCAAAAAAATGTTATTTAGTATTTTTAAGAAGAATAGAAGTTTGTTGTTATTTGTTATATATTTTTGTATATATGGCATATATTTTGAAATTTAATACATATGAAGAAGATATTATTTGTTAACAAATAAATTTTATGATTTAATAGACTCAATATTTGTTTACAACTTAGTTTTATTGTTAGTTAGAAGATTTACAGATACTTTTTGATATTGATTGTTTATTAAAAAATTAATTTTGTGACTTTGAATCGTAATTTGTAGTTAATCAGAAGATTTATTATTATTTTTAAAGATGGCTTATTGGTAGAAAACCAACAATTAAGGTAGTATAAGAAACCTTCTCTACTGTAAAGGAGAAGGTAGATAAGAGCGTTTCATTGGCATAAAAAATAGTGTAAATGATATGAAAAGTTTAAAATATTCAATCTTATATAATTATATTTCATGTATTTTATAGAAAATAATGTGTGTGTATATATATATATATTGTTTGCACAAATTGGTGCTTATCCAATGACAAAGATAACTTCTCAAATTTGTCCTTATCTAGTCACGTGGATAATTTTGAGCTTGAGAGAAAAAGTCTTGACAGTTCTAAGATTATAAGAAAAAATTTGTGAAAAAAGTAGAATAGTGTATGATTCCACGCCGATAATCATGGAATAGGAAGGGCTCTTAAAACTCAATAAATAACCGAGCCTAATTCCTGGTAGGGGTGTAAACAAGCCAAGCTTGCTCGTAAGCTTTTTGTGTTCGGCTCGGCCTGTGTTCGTTAATTTTATACTAAAAAAAATACTTGTCTCGAAATGAATAATCTCGTTTAATAACGAACAAAGCTTAAGCTAAAGAGTGTTCGGCTCGGCTTTGCTCGAAACTCGAACTTGATGTGTTCAAATTCAAAAAAATATTTGGCTCGACTCAGCTCGTAAATAATATTGAGGTCACATTGAACTTATATAGTGTTGGAAAGAAAATTTTGATCTTATATAAGTCGAGTACATACCAAACACAAACATTCACTCGGCTCGAGCTCAGCTCGAAAGCATAGCGAGCCAAACATGAGCCAAACCCAAACACCATGAATTTTGGACAAGCTCGGCTTAGCTCGTTTACATCAAAGCTCGGCTCCGCTTATTTTATATCAAGGCAAATTTAAACATATCCTTGCTTAGCTCGGCTCGGCTCGTTTACACCCCTAATTCCCGAAAACGGGGGAAGAAAAATTTTTAAACATGAAACTTTAGAAATTGCAGTGTTTCTTGTTTCATCGGAGTCCTCTCGCCTCATCGTCTTGCCAGAATAAGTTTCTATTCAAAGCCTGGTCACCGAGCCATAAAACACCCCACCCTGTTGCCGTGAAGATGGAGCTTTCCGTTGCTGTCTTGCCGACCAAGAAGATGAGTTGCATTGCAGTCAAAGTATGCCCTTGCTGCCTCTCCGCAACCGGTCTAATCAAAAGGCAGTTTGTTTTTAATTTTTCAGGGGCTCATGTATGCTACCGAGGTGTGCCTGCAGGGGAGGAGGACCACCTTGTTGCTGGATCGGTTGAGAAAAGAGACCCATCACTGTTGCTGTGAAGGCACCCAAGGAAGGCTCGCTGTTTGGCCATGAAGTATTGTTGTCGGTGATGTCCATACAAGGGAGAAAGGGAGGATCCCCCTTGCCAGAGTAACATCTCTGGCGCTGCCCAAGACTATCGGCTAGGAGCTCGGAGTGCCCCCAACACAACACAACCCAGTCCAGCTGTTGAAGATGCCTGCTGTGGTCGGTATTTTGCCAGAAAGTTATTGACCGGAGAAAACCAAAAACAGAGGAGAAAACAGCGGAAAAGAGCTGATTTCACAGTTGTTTTCCGACCAACGCTGGCTGTGCCCAACCCCACCTTGGTGTTCCAAGTGAAGCTAGGGAAGCAATCTTCAGATCTAGATGGAGTCCAGCGTAGTTCAACGACGCCATCACCGGGAAAAAATCAAAAGTTGCCCACTGGAGAAGAGAAAAAGTAGAGGAAAGTGAAGTAGAAAACAACAGCGGAGAGCTGATTTAGCAGCTGTTTTCCCACCAATGCTGGCCATTACCAAACTTCCATGGTATCCAAAGTGAAACTAGTGAAGCAATATATAAACCAAAGTCAAGTCCTGTGAGATTTTGTCACTGCCGTCGCTGGGGAAAAATCCGAAAGACACCCACTGAAGAAGAGAAAAAATAGAGGAAAGTGAAGCAGAAAATAGCCGCAGAGAACTGATTTCACAGCTATTTTCTGACCAACGCCTGTGGTTCCCCAATTGTGTGTCCAAAACTAAGACAAAGAAGTGATATTCAGATATGGGAGGAGTTACGCCAAAAAATAAAAGGAAGTTGCTGATTGAAGCAGTGAAGCACAAAAAGTGCTAAAAAGCGACCAACTTTGGGCCATTCGTCTGGCCAGCGCAGGTCGTCTCCTTTCGACCGACTGGAGCAACCATTGATCGTCGGACCATCGCCAAGACACTCATAGGTCTGAGATCTGATGATTTGGGCGATCTTACCTCTCAGCCATCGCCGGAGCCCCCATAAAAGTCACCGCTGCACTATGCCTAAGCAGGTCTGTCGGGTCTGATTAGCGAACCAAGTCTAGTTGTCCTATCCAGATCCAATAAAAATCCAAACCCACGACAGCGTCTATGATCCATCCCCGACCAGGATTTGGATTGGCACATAGTGAACCACCGACCCAGATTTGAATTGGCACACAGTGAAGCACAAGCAGACTGGAGCACACAGAGAGAAAAGAGAGCATGTACATGCCATCTGGCCCGGTCCAGTATTTATCCTACTTTGAACCAACCTGAAGTAGTCCAGTTCAGCCTTTTATTTCTTTGGAAATAATTTAAAGGCCTTCTTGACTTTAGATTAAAATGAAACTTGCTAACCCACCATTTTAGGATGCTCTGAACATAGTGATGAGGTTATTTTAAAGATTTGAAGACAAAAGTGGATGAACCAGGGATTGGAGTCGAATATTTGAAAGGCTAGTTAATTAAAAGACATCAAAATTCACTATTTTGTGTAAAGTATAAAATCAAAGAAGAAATAGTGGATTGTAAGTATTAATTTTACAGTGGACTGACTTAGAGACTCAAGTTGAACCCTAAGGAACAATGCAAAATTTTCTGCGTATTAGTTGCTTGCAACATTTTATTTTTATCGCACTGTTTCTTTGCGTGGCAAGTGCTCCTCAGTCCCACCGAACCCTCTAACTTGAAGGGAAGAATCGATTCGTGGTAGTGGACATCCCGTGACCAAACATATTTTGCCGACTCTACTGGGGACCATTGTGAGGAGTAGTGCAGTTTGAAGGGATAGTGCATATAGAAAGATGGTCCCTGAGACAAGGAATTTAGCAAGACAAAAGGGCACTAGTGAAGGAGAACCTTCCAATGCACCTACAACAAATCAACCTAAAGTACAAGTACAATCTACCGCAAATGTGGGTGAGCCAGTCGCCCTACAAGATGAAAGCTCGAACTCGAACGAACAACTTTGAGAACAGATAAGACAACTTGAATTGGCACTTGACGATGAACCCACCTTAAATAGGGGAGCCTCCATTGCAATGGGAAGTGCATCCAGAAGACAAGATGCCAACCCAGCAAACCGGCGAAGTCTAGATGAAATGGATCAGCCAGCTAGCCAACTAATTACAAGCATTCTTACTGCGCAACAGGAAAGGCCTTTGGCAATTGCCCAAGAAGGCATGGATTTGTCCAACACCACTATGGTAGATAACATGTTTTCTAATGTCTCGAGATCCATGTCACAAGCATCCTCTTTGATGATTTCTGAGCCAAGTTGGATGCAACATTATCCAACTATGCAACCGAGTCGGACTGAGCATAGTATGCTACCACATTCAACGTGGTTTTCATAGCCACCGCACTACCAAGGACCATACCTGTACCCATGGTACAACCCTATTGTCCCCCAATCTTCAGTTTCTTTGATGTTTCCCCTGCCGATCAGCACCATGGTGCCCATCCCAACGGCGCCACCTTTAATCAATGGCTCAACCATCAGTTTTTGCTATAGTAGCTCCGCTACTAGCTATTTGTCCTCAACAAGTCTATGCTACAATGGTTCCAGTAGGTTTAGTTGCACCCGTTGTGTCAATTCAAGATGCCCAATTTGACGAGTTGAACGCCGCAATGGACACGCAAGCCACATTTATTGCCGCTCTAATATCACATAAGGACAAAGCCAAGCTGTAACACCCCGACTCGGTTCACCCTTGAACCGACCCAGAAATGCTACCGGCGACCGAACCGTTCGATAATCTACTAGAT
>JAVDBV010048377.1:0-10974 GCA_032619315.1 Piper longum | reverse complement strand
AGAATAGATTGATCGCCTATTTCTTAGATCATGAGGTTTAATTAGATTTCGGGAGAAATTAATTAGATTAGTCATTGATAATTCATCATACGACGAGTCTTGTGACTTGTTAGTCGTTATGGTCGGGAGATACATAACACCGTATGCGATTGTAAGGCAATTCTTAATGCATTATTTTGTTGATTAATCAATTATCACCGGGAGGTAGAAATTGAGGCAAAATAATAGAAGCATGAAGGAGCGGGAGCCACCATGTCATATAATTATCCTAGATCGACACTCCGAGGGAAAAAAAGATAATAGTAAGATGTGATGAAAGTTAAATTCAGGTTAAGGGAAATTCGACTCTAGAACGAGTTTTGTCATTTGAAATTCTCCTTTAATTTAACATTATTACTTAGAATTAGATAAGTCATTCGGTGTTGTTTTGTTCATTATTTTACTTTCTTTTTCCTTAATTAATTTAAGGAAATTCATCTCTCTGTGGGAACGATACTAGAACTCATCATTATATTACTTGTTTCGACCGTGTACACTTGCATGATATTTAAATTATTCGAACACTCCGCCATCCTTCTACTGTTCATCCCCAACAACCCCCGGCCACATGCCAGCCACGGCGACGCCGGAATCGGCTGATTAAAGCAAAATTGGTGATTTCCGCCGCCCGTGCTTGCATCGCTGATTCCACCGCCGGCGTGCTCCGACGTTCCGATCTGATGGTCGTCCAGGAGCACTCGACCCATGAGGGACCCTTCCAGACTGGATTGCGACCCAATCGACGCCCCGGCCGGCCGGATTTCTTCACCCACCGTCGGCGGCACTGTTCACTCCCAAAACTCCGACTTTTCCAATTTATTTCTTATTTTTCCTTAAGTTTTGTTGATTTAAAACTTTAATTCCATGATTATGAAGTTTATTATCGATTCAGATATATGTGTATGCATGAAAACTTAGTAAAATTAAGAGAAGGAAAATTACCCGAGAAAAGGAGGAAGCCGGCGTCTATCAACAGGAAAAATGTGATTGACGCCCCCCTTTTCTCCTTATATAATGTTATGAAATGACGGCTAGGGTATGTGAAAACGTACTTCGCCCGTATTTCACTTAATCGGGTAACTGGGTAATTTGGTAATCGACATAATTTACTTAACCATTTAAACTATTACACGGTATGGTTCACTTAACCGGTTAAATGGGTAAGTAGTACAGTTCACTTAACTGGTTAAACGGGTCAATCATATTTAACCAGCTAACGATAATTATTTTAATTAAAAATAAATTTTGTCACGTTCGATTCCACCACGTCGAACGTTATTATTATTTTATTTATTTATTTTTTTTTCTGGGTCTTTACAATTGGCCTGGGTAGGGAATATAATAAAGTAGGCCCGAAGGCATCGCGAGTTGGATTTGAATTTCGAAAACATAGTCGAGGGATCTCATCCTTAATAGTAATTAATCCGAAAATACGATCGGGTAAATGACAGAGTGGGATCCAGTAAAATGCCACTCGGCATGTTCTCTATCCTGTTCTAAACAAAACACGATGGAATAACGTAAAAATAGAGACGAGTTCTAAACGTACCTGACAGAAGCTCCAGGTGTGGTTGCGTGCCTAAGCGGCAAGCTCCTAATCCATACCTACACATTAAAACTAAATACTAATGCCCGTTCATGACGTATTCACACATCCTATGGCATACACACATCAATCAAACATCAATCAACACACATCAATAATAATCAATACATGTTTTCCTAATCCAGGTTGCATTAAATTACAATACCTATTTAGTCTACCTAATTAATCACTAAGTGTTTATTTAATATCACACCATCACATACATCCATATCTTTATCAACATAAAAATATATTACACGTCAATCACTCAATCATAGCATCCTAGCAAGTTGAGATAATAATCATTAATTTTAAATAACTAAATCAAAATAATATATACCTCGTGCGTCGTCGACAATCAGCGATGGCTAGGGTTTCGTCGCGTGTCGGAGCTCGAATTCGGCACTCAGCTGCGTCCGACGTTCGATCATTTTCAACTGTATAAACTCAGTGGAAGACTAGGCAATTCCAGTTGTCTGGCAAGTTCAGTGGTTTTCCGATGTGTCTCAGCGGTTTTCCGGTGGCTATTATGGCGGAGTAATCGGAGGTAACGGTCGGCATTGTCTCGGCGATCTCGTTCCAATGGTGATGATGGCATGGGCAGTCGTGATGGCGATGACAGCAGGCAGCGGCCTCGAGTTCGGTCGGGCGGTTAGTCGTTCCGATCGGGCCCACGGCCGGCCTTAACGGTAGCGCTGGGTAGAGGGGAAACGTCTGGAAGGTCGAGGGGGTGGTCGTCGGCCTCACAGTGGTGGCAGCGTGGCCCGGATGGCAACAAGTCAACTCCAGGAGCGTCACCCGTTCATGGGCGATTCGGACATCGTGGCGGTCGGGCGGTGGCCGGGGTTGGACGGGGCAGCACGGTGACAGCACGACACGGCAGGGCGGCGTCGATCGGAAACAAGGGGGCGTCGCAATGGCGCCGGCGACAAACCTAGTGGGGGCGGCATTTTGTTTGGGTGAGGAAAGTGTTGGGGAAGGAAGTGAAATACCACGGTGGGAAGCTCGTAATTAAGTATTGACTCGATTCCTACTCGAGTCAAAATAATAACTAGCTAGTAATAATAAAAAATAGGGAAAAATCCCATAAAATAAAAGCAACATCACAACATCCAAATGACATGATCTACAACTAATAACCAACCCTAACTACCAAATAACATGTCTTAATGTGTTAATCGGCCTAAAGCTATTTCTAGGATCAAATCAATAAAAAGAAAAAAGAATGCATGCTTTCATATATTTTGATAACTCATCTCGCATCATCTCTTCAACTTTATCAACATATATTCAGGTATATGTGACTCCTATCGCTCACAACTCACGGTGGTCTCGACTCAGCGTGCGGTCTATGAACTGACTCGACTCAAACCGACGGTTGGACTGACTGGTTTGCTGTAATACAACTCTGAATCGAGTCACAGATTTTACAGCCGTAATCTGAGAATGACCTGAGAGCCCGTAATCTCAGAATGACCTCAGGGTCGTAATTTCAGAATAACCTGAGAGCCTGTAATGTTAGAATGACCTGAGAGCCGTAATCTCGGAATTACCTGAGAGCCATAATCTCAGAATGACTTGAGAGCCCGTAATCTTAGAATGACCTAAGAGCCCATAATCTAGGAATGATTTAAGAGCTTGTAATCTCCGAATGACTACAGAGCCGTAATCTCCGAATGACCTAAGAGCCTGAAATCCTAGAATGACCTGAGAGCCGTAATCTGAGAATGATGTGAGAGCCCGTAATCTGAGAATGACCATAGAGCTGTAATCTTAGAATGACGAGAGAGTCGTAATCTCAAAATGACTTGAGAGCCTGTAATCTAAGAATGACCTGAGAGCCCGTAATCTCAGATTGACCTGAGAGCCTGTAATTTTAGAATGACTTGAGAACCCGTAATCTAGGAATGGCCTGAGAGCCGTAATCTTAGAATAACCTGAGAGCCCGTAATCTCAGAATGACCTGAGAGTCTGTAATCTCATAATGACCGGAGAGCCTGTAATCTCGGAATGACCTGAGAGCCCGTAATCTCATAAAGACTTGAGAGCCCGTAATCTCATAATGACCTGAAAGCCCGTACTCTTAGAATGACCTGAGAGTCCGTAGAACTACATTGAGCTTGATCCCGACATGGGTATGTAGGCTAATCAAGATTGTTTGATTTCAGCTCATCTAAGGAGGAATAAAAGTATAGTTGGGGGTTCTTTTGCAAAATCCGGTTTGGTGAAAGGATAATGGGTGGACTTCTTTTTTTTTTAATCTCTTATTTTATAAATGTGGCTATGGGATATGGTCGAAGACTTTGAGACGATTATTTTATGAGTTAGACTTATTCACTCTAATAGAAATTATGTAGCATTTAACTAACACCCGGTCCGGTTAGGGCGGTTCGGTTAGTTATATTTTTTATAACACCTGGCCAGCAAGGCCCACAATATTGTGAATATGACAAGTTACAGGTGGTATCAGAGCCGATTTCCCACTAGCTCACATCTTATGACTCAAGTACTTTGTTGAAATGTCCGGTAATTAACTTTTCTCATTGTTGAATATTATTAATTAACAAATTCATTAGCTAATATACTTAAGTCATCACTCAAAAAGAAAGCACATATTAATGAGCTGTAAGGGAAAAAATTTCGTCTTTTCAGATGACAGGCACTCGACGAAAGACAAACCGATCTACTCCATGAAATTCGAACATGGAGGATGTATTGGTTTAGAAGTTGACAGCCATACAGGGACTGGCGCAGGTGTCAGCTAGTACAAATTCAATGGTTCAAAATATTGTTCAGCGGTTACCGGGAGTGGTAGCAGAGAATGGAGCCTCAAACATGGTAGTGGGTCCCCGAATCATCCAAGATGCTGATCAAGGAAGTGCCCAAGGGCGGGCAGGGTTAGCTAGCTCGGGCGAGTGAGGGGAGCTTCCAAACCTAGTACCACCGGTAGTCTGACAAGTGGAGCCACCAGTTGTTGATGATAGTGACCGTTACACTATGGAAAAGTTCCAGAAAAATGGAGCTGGGGTATTTGCTAGAGGAATTGATCCAATGAAGGTGGAGAGCTAGATAGACATTACCGAAAAAGCATCTTTCAGGAAGGTTGGCAACATGCATGTTTCAGGAAGAAGCATCTTACAGGTGGAAATCGATAGATAAAACTACATTCCATCAACGTGAGATTTTTCCATTGTGTGGACAGAATTTGTAGCTGCTTTCAATGGACAATATTTTCCAAAATCCGTTGTCCAATAGAATGTAATGGAATTTGCCACCCTAGCTCAGCAGGAGGATTATGCCTGCGAATATGCTAAGAAATTTTTACAGCTGGGGCGTTTTGTACCTAGGATTTTGGAAACTGATAAGGCTAGAGCTGATAAATTCCTTTGGGGGTTGAAGCCAAAATTGAGGAGTAGGGTTACGATAGCGCCAAGGGGCACTATAACTGAGGTGATCGATGCAGCCACTACTCATGAGTTGGTATTCGCGCATGATCGTGCAAAAAAACATGGGACGACTACCACGCAAAACAAGATTGCCAACCATGTTAATAGCCCAAACGGGATAGCAAAACACCAGTAGCAGAACTACCAACGGAACGTAAATGGGAACCTCAAAAGGAAGTTTGAGGAGATTCAATACAGACGATGTAGAAATTGTAACAATATGCATTCAGGACAATGCAATGAGCCCCGTTGGTGCTATAATTGAAGAAGGATGGAACACATTCAGAAAGACTATCGTCAGTCTACGAAGCAACAACAGGAGCAACTTGAGATCTCGAAGATATAATTAATCATGCTTGTCATCTTGATGTTATAATATTTCGGGTACGTAATATTTCTAAATTGGGGATATTGTAAAGACCATGGAAAAAAAAAATCGACTCAGTCGGGGAAGGATCAAATGTTGGAAAATTATTATAATTAATTATATTATATTCTCTACCCGGTTGATTCTACTAAGTTAAAACCCTTGATTCGAACCAGTCTTATAGTCTGACCAGTCGGTTTGACCGTTATTATCAGTCAAGTAAAATTTCATATAACGAGACAACCAATCGTTTTCTCATTGACTGTTCGTTTTTATCATTAATCATTCATTTTCTTATATCATTATGTCATTCGGTGTGGGGGGAATGTCATTCATTGAAGAAGGATGGCCATTCATTTTTTTCACAGCTATAAATACCACAATTCTGTCATTCGGTGTGGGGGGGGGAGGGGCACTCTTCTCACCCCACCTGTCATTCTCATTTTATCTCCTGGTTACTATCCCCTCTCGGCGACGTTCTTACATCTCATCTACGTGTTTGGTTCGTTCGACAGCCATGGCTCACACTGTGCATGCTCGCCGCATCTGGCCTTGATGTGGGGTTGGTGTGAAGAAAGTAGGGAAGTGTTCTGGCGGTGCTGCTGGCCAGACATCACGCGCCTTGGTGCAAAAATAGGATTCACCTTTAGATGCTGTAATACACGAGCTTTAAGCTCCCCATTTGGATTGCTAGGGAAATGGAGCAGTTAGGGAAGAATATGATCTGGTTTTGAGTTGACGAAAAGGACTGCCTAGTTTGGTTTTTGGTGCCAAAGATGAGGTAAGGAGTAGAGAAGAGCATGGGGAAGAAAGAGAGCCTGTAATCTCAGAATCATCTAAGATCCAGTAATCTGAGAATGACCTAAGAGCCCGTAATTTCAGAATGACCTAAGAGCCCATAATCTCAGAATGACTTGAGAGGCCATAATCTCAGAATGACCTGAGAGCCCGTAATTTCAGAATGACCTGAGTTGCCATAATCTTAGAATGACCTGAGAGCCTGTAATTTCAGAATGACCTGAGTGGCCATAATCTCAGAATGACCTGAGAGCCCGTAATTTCAGAATAACCTGAGTGGCCATAATCTTAGAATGACCTGAGAGCCTGTAATTTCAGAATGACCTGAGTGGCCATAATCTTAGAATGACCTGAGAGCCTATAATCTCAGAATGACCTGAGAGCCCGTTTAACTACATTGAGCTTGATCCCAACGTGGGTATGTAGGCCAATCAAGATTGTTTGATTTAAGCGTATCTGAGGAGGAATAAAAGTATGGTTGGGGGTTCTTTTCCAAACTCAGGTTTGGTGAAGGGATAATGAGTGGACTTTTTTCTTATTCTCTTTAGTTATAAATGTGGCTATGGGAAATGGTCCAAGACTGTGGGACGATTATTTTAATGAGTTAGACTTATTTGTTTTAATAGAAATTATGTAGCATTTAAGTAACACCCGGTCCAGTTAGGGCGGGTCAGTTGTTATATTTTTGAGTAACACATGGCCAGCAAGGCCCACAATATTGTGAAAAACGGTGGGTCGTTACAATGTTAGTCTGTTTAGGCCATGTGCAGCTAGCTTTCTAGGGAGAGCTATGAGATTGCCATTGAGATAATTAATATCTTCATCTTCAGTTGAGTCCTCTGATTGCAGTTGATGCGAGAAATTTCGAGGACGGAATTTTTATTAGGAAGAGAGGTTGTAAACCCCCAACTTCGGATAAGAGTTTTACCCAATTGTAGTTTTTCTAGTACGGCTCTGTATCGAGTCGGTTCGAGCGAGCTCGAGCCAAACCAATTTTTAGAATTTAGAATTTTTAGACATTTCAGTAGGTCGAAGAGTTGAAGACTTGAGTGGACAACATAATTAATTAAACTACGTCGACTTGTGAACACACTCTTTGAATTCATGTATCTAATGGCTATCTCATCTTCTATATAAAGGGGTGATTAATTATTGTTTGAGATATCTCATCTCTTGACATAGGAGTTTAGTAAAAGAAATAGTTCTAGCTTTTGTAACCATTTCTTTTCATAATGAAAACTAGTTTCTTTTTTATATTTTTTTCTATTTTCATTGTGGAGTAGCCTTTTATATCGTTCTACAGAAGAATGGAACTTAACATAGATTAATTGAATTCATTTCAACCTTTTACTCTTTTATTAAATTGGATTGCGTGAATTATCATGTTTTTAATACTAAGAATAGACTGATCAACTATTCCTTAAATCATGAGGTTTAATTAGATTTTGGGAGAAACCAGTTAGATTAGTCATTGATAATTCATCATATGAAGAGTCTTTTAACTTGTTTGTCATTGTGGTTTGGAGATACATAACACCGTATACGATTGTAAGGCAAATCTTAATGCAATATTTCGTTGATTAATCAATTATCACCGGGAGGTAGAAATTGAGGCAAAATAATGGATGCATAAAGGAGCGGGTGCCACCATGTCATATAATTATCCTAGGTAGGCAATTCGAGGGAATAGAAGATAAGAGAAAGATGTGATGATGATTAATTTCATGTTAAGGGAAATTCGACTCTAGAATGAGTTTTATATTAAACTCAAAATAGCTTTTTATTACTGTTTTGCTCTTAGTTCTATTTTCTACTATTAATGTAAGTAAATTGATCTTTTTGTGGGATGATACTTAGACACTTATCATTATATTCCTTTTTTGACCTTGTACACTTCCGTGTAATTTAAATTATTCGAACATGTTTTTGGCGCCGTTGCCCAAGAGATCGAATTTCTTAGTTACTTTAGGATTAGAATTTTTAGTCTTTTCTTTTCTTTTTAGATTTTATTGTGTTTTTTTTGAATAATATATATATATATATATATATATATATATATATATATACTATATGATTGTATTCTTCCTTGTTGTCATTTGTTTATTCCTTTTTTGACCTTGTACACTTCCTTGTTTACTTGATCAAGAGATTGAAAGGAAGCCATCGATTAGTGCCGTCACCCTTGTGCAGTCACAAATTTACGTGCTGCTGGAAGAAGAGCACAAGAAGGTATGAAGAAGAAGCCATAGATTACCGGAGATTTACTACTCAGGTTAGTGCTTTAACTAATCAAGTTCAAAATCTTAATATGTTGGGACAGGTTAAGGCTATGGAGCGAAGGTGTGAATGGTGTGGACAAGGACAATTTACAGGTTAATGTAGAACAGATCAAGTTAACTACATACCCAACTTTAATAGGAACACCAATCCCTTTTCCAATACCTACAATGCAGGCTGGCTCAATAATCCCAAATTTTTATGGAATAATTATCCACAATCAACTACTGTCCTTAACAATCCGCCACCACCATCACAACATTCACGACCTCCTTCATTTTCTTTTCAGTCACAACAACCAGATTTCATCCAAATGTTCAATTCTATGCAACAAACGATGCAACAATTTATACAGAATCAACAATAACAACAAGAACAATTTATCCAACAAGTTATGTAGAAATTAAATAAGGAACCAAGTGAGCGACCCAAGGGTTCACTGTAACAACCGGCCATTTTTCACAATATTGTGAGCCTCGTTGGCTAGGTGTTACTCAAATTTTAATAAATCAACCCTATAACGACCAGCCCTAACCAGACAAGGTGGTACTTAAAATGTCACATGAATAATAGAAAAAGAAATAAGTCTAGCTTTTCTAACTTATCAAAAGAGCTTATGTTTCATATGACAATGTTTGAAATAATTATCCCACAGTCTTGGACCGTTTCCCAAAGCCATATTTATAATACAAGAAAAGTAAAAAGGGAAGTCCGCTTATTATCTGTTCGCCACAAAAGTTGGTAGAAAAACTACCTAGTCGTCTCTTAGTCTTAAGGTCCAGCTGCTAACCTGCGAAGGCAATTCCGCGTTAGTGATTAAAACACTGAGTCGTATAATTAAATAAAACAAGTCCACAAACTCCCTACCATGTCCACTAGTTGGCTAAGGGGTCAGTCCACCATGTCCATCTATTTGCTGATGGGTCAGTCCATCATGTCCATTACCGGTTGGCGAGTCCAATTCGCCATGTCCGTTATCGGTTGGTGATTCCAATCTACCATATCCGTAATTTGTGGGCGAATCCAATCAGCTATGTCCAATTTATTGGCTGAAGGGTCAGTCCACCATGTCCATTACCCGCTGGCAAGTCCAATCCACCATGTTCGTTATCGGCTAGTGAGTCCAATCCACCAAGTCCGTACTTGGCGGGTGAGTCCAATCAGCCATGTCCAATTTATTTGCTGATTGGTCAGTCCATCATGTCCATTACCGGCTGGCGAGTCCAATACGCCATGTCCGTTATCGGTTGGTGAGTCCAAACACCATGTCCATAATTGGCTGGAGAGTCCAATCCGCCATGTTAAATTTATTGGCTAATGGGTCAGTCCATCATGTCCATTGTTGGCTGGCGAGTCCAATCCTCCATGTCTGTTATCGGCTGGTGAGTCCAATCCTCTAGTCCATAATTAGATGGCGAGTTTAATCCGCCCTGTTTAATTTATTGTATTATGAGCTATTAGGACCAATCTGACATGTCCATTATTAGATTATAAAGGACGCAGTCCATGTCAGAGTGAGTCAATTCCTTGACCCCGGTGTCACTTGGTGCATGGTGGTTGAATCTAGGCTCAGGCCGACCAGGCTGTCAACAAGGGAAAATACAATATTTTAAATATTTATACAGATCTAGTTAGCTTGTACGTAATTCTGCAACTAAACGAGTATATAAAATTATATATAAGTATAATTTTAATCGCCTAGAAAATGTATGCAACTAAATGATTAATATATCTATTAAATTTCAATATTATATAATATGCCACATTAAATAATTTATTTATAAACTGGAATTAATTATTATTATTTTTATCATCCTAATTTAAGAATATCACTAATACAATTATTTGTAATTTATTGAATTTAATAAGGATCAACCATTCCTTATTTAATTATGTTATTTCGTGATTTCTACACTATTATATTTTATTAACCTATTTTTCTACCTTACTAATTTGTTATTAAAATAATTTTTTTAATTACCAAATATTAATCTTCTATACTAAAGGTGACATCTTTATTTTATTTATCATTTATAACTCTACAATTTAATTGAATCGCTTGCAATTAGCCGATAAATTATTTACCAATTATCATGACCGTATTTTATTATTGATGGCAATTTCTTATAATATTTTATTATTTTAGCTATTTAACTCGTACCCCATTAGATTAATTATTTTTACAGATTTATTGCGAGTTGATATTATTTTTTAAATCTAACCGTGTCGAGTCAACCCGTATTTACAAGTTTGCCATTTTCTTCTTCCCTGACGTTATTTTCTTTTCCACACCTTCATCTTAGCACCAAAACCAGCACCGTCGTCTTCTCCTTCAGTCCAAAATAAGACCACAACTCCTATCTAACCCAGCAATCCAATTCAAACCCCAAAGATCCAAGCTTTATCACAGCTATCAATGGAAAACCGGATTGCACCCTAGCGACCTTCCAGCAGCCATGGCG
>JAVDBV010048376.1:0-15122 GCA_032619315.1 Piper longum | reverse complement strand
TATATATATATATATATATATAGCTAAAAGTATAGCCAAAAGTATATATTTCATGTTATACTAAACTTGATCATATTCATTAGAAATTATGAGTTAAACTTAAACAAAGTACAAATTGAGGCTCAATACAGTTGCGGACAAGCCTACGCTCAGATAGCTTCCATACTGCATGTTATGAAATAAATAACAACCCAATAATCAGTGAATTAATGATCATCGAAGAAGAAGGATGATGGAAAAAATAATAGACATAAATTTTATTTGAAAAACCATCCTTAAATCGAGGTAAAAAACTATTGGGACCGTCGAAAACTTATATTATGTTATCAAGAAATTACAACTCTCTTTCTCACTAATACGATGATTACAAAATATTATAATTGGGAGGAATGTAATAAGTCCAACCTCCCTCGCACAAGAATTACAATACAAGATCTTTTAAAACTCTTTAAACGATGAACGGGATGTATAACTTCGCAAATGACGACAAAGAGACAGGAAGACCATTTATAAAGGTGTGTAAATACTCCGGTAATTGAAGAGTCATTAACCATTATTCCACTTCGTGCAATTCAAAGATTCTAATGATAAAACCCCCAAAAAATGATCCCCTTGGCTTTCCGTAATACATGGTAATTGCGGTCCTTTCTTGAACCAGCGCTCGGAAGGCATGCAATGTCCGATCAAAACTGACTAAGCAATCCCAAGAACAAATAGAACTAATTGACAAGGATTTCGTCGCTAAATATCCGACAAAATGACAAAAATGTTATGAAAGATGAATAAACAAGATCAACGTGCCCAGGTAAACAGTTGCAGAATAAAGACGAGATTGATGACTAACAACCTGCACTAGGAGGTTACCAGTACTTAACCCACGGACAAATCAATAGAACTGCAAGCACAAGTCCATCTCTGTAGTCTGTACCCATCTCTCTACCATGGAAGCTGGGAGCTTCATGGACTGGAAGGGAAGACCCATCAGCAGAGACAAACATGGAGGAACCAGAGCTGCATTCCACGTCCAATGTAACTATTAATATTCACGTCGATCATCAATTTGAACTTATCTCTTGTTGTGTTTTGATTGCTTTCGTGTTTCTTGTTTTGTGTTTCAATGTACTATAAAAGAGTTTTTTTTTTTTTTTGGAGAAATTGGCTAGCTGATTGTAATATTGTATCTTGTTGAAGCTATGGTGGCTGTGACGAACATTACATACATGCCCAACGTACTGGGCATGGTGATATACCTTCGCCGGACGATGCATATGAGCATCGCAGCCGCGGCCACCACCGTCACCAATTTCATTGGATCACCTGCGGTTTTGCTCTCTTGGGCGGCTTCCATTCCGACTCCTACATCACCCGATTCTACGTCATTCTCATCTTCGCCACCCTCCAGTGCCCGGTTCATCTCTCCTATTGATCTTCTATCTTTTTTTTTTGTTACTACATATATGTTTGGAATGATGGTGCAAATGAAGATTCAATTATTTGCGTATATATAGATATATAGATATACTAGGTAATTACATGTCATCCTATGCACCACTTATGTTAAATATAGACTTCAATTATGAATGATGTTATTATAGAGTACTTATAAAATGAACTGAGATCATAGAGATAGACTTTTGATTTTGAATCGCGACTCTAAGTGAATAATGGGTCAATAGATATAAATGATTTTTTTTTATTTTGATTGGTTGATTCTTTTAATTTTCCTCTAACAAGCATGGATTTTATTTTGATTCCCCTTTATTACAAAATATTCTACCAAATGATGGTACCTACCTAAAAAGCACAATTTATATATATAACTTAATTTCTCTTCCATTGCAAATCGGTGGCATCTATATCCATATAAAACTCTATATATATAGAAGCTTGACAAATAGTGTTTACGAGGACGACAAGTAAATATCATCAACAATAACTGCATGAATGTTACCAAAATTATGTCTTGATCATCGATCAATTATACTACCAAATATTGATCTTGCATTGATCATGAAAATTAATCTTATTGACTAAATCATACACAATTCATTCATAGTTTTTGTTGTTGTCAAAAGGAGAAAAAGAAGACTTGTAATAAGTGTCGCATACTTCTATTAATCCAAAAGTTAGTTCAAATTATACATAGTTTTTGTTATTGCCAATCAGAGACTTACACCTAAAATAGAAACTTAGACCTAAAATAAGTATTACAAGTTTTTCTTAATCCAAAACTAGTTTAAAGAATAAGACTTTCTTATTCTTATATAGGCACTAGTCACCTCCAAACGTGATGTGGGATACACCCAAGAATTTTTCTCTTCACACATCATACCATCCAAATCATCTCTCGCACCCAACATGTTAGGTCCACTATAGTGAAGTTTCATATGCTAAGTCTACATGTTATATTGAAGTTTCATGAGATTCAAACTATCTTAACGAATAAGGCTTTTTTATTAGCTTAAATACAAGTCACTAATCACATCCAAATATGATGTCGGATAAACCCAACAATTCTCCCCTCACTCATCATACCATCTGAATAATCTCCCCTACATCATATGTTAGGTCCACTATAGAGAAGTTCCACATGCTATGTCTACATGTTATAGTAAAGTTCTATAAGACTTTAATTCGGGCAGGCTACTATACGGATCATCTCCCCCTCACCACATGTTAATCATCTCATCACCACATGCTAGGTCCACGTATTATAATGAAGTTCAAGAAGACTCCAATGAAATTTTAGGAGACTTCAATTTCAATTTGCGCCGACTGCCATTCCATGAGGCAAACCAAGATAACACCAAAACCAATCAGGCTTTGATAATACTATTGGGATTAACCAGGCTCTAATACCACTGTTGGGATTAACCAGGCTCTGATACCACCCAAAAAGGACTTAAAACAGTTTTCACGAGCATCTCTTAATCCAAAAACTAGCTTAAAGAATAATGCTTTCTTATTAACTTATATACAAGTTATTAGTCACCTCCAAACATTTGCTACAAGGATTTGACTTGTTAGCAGCTCAAACACATTACCCATCTCCACCTACCACCATGTCGGGTTGTCCCTCCTCCGTAAATACATGAAAACATAACTATGTTTTGAGCAAAAAAAAACTAAAGATTTTTTAGAAAACATGTTTTGAGTCGTGCGATGAGAATAAAAGCAACGACAAACGCTTTTCTTCTTTGAGTGGAGAAAAAGGGCAACGAAAGGAAAAGGGAAAATTTTTGTAGATTTAAGAAAGGTAAATATTTTGTTAAAATTCGCTTGTAATCGTTAATGGTAACTTTGTCAAGTTATTAATCTTTAATATTCTACCATTATTATCTTCTATGACTAATCCTAATTTTGTAAAAATTACAATAAATTGGTATTGGGGAGTCTTTTCTCTCGTAGATATTTTTTATATCATTGATTCCTTTGAAAGTGTCAATTGGTAAAATACGCTCATAGTGACTAGTATGAAGTTGTGATATAATGAATTTGATATAGCTATTTGCCAGTAGTTTTTCCCCACTTTTGGACGTAAAATTAATTTTGTCCATTTTGGAAAGTATTTCATTTTTCCTATGTCTATTTTGATTGGTATTTCTCATTAATTATGTGTTAAAATAAGAATTTAGATGTTTGGTTAATACAAACAAGTGATATCAGAGCCCAATTGCTTAGTTGGAGAAAATTTTGGTTGTTGATATTTTATACCCGTTAGGTATTCTTTGACAAAATTTCTAAGAGCCTAGTTGACATGTTTGTGATTTATATTTCCACAAGATGACTAATGAGAAGTATGTTAAGATGATATCTCTTAAAGGGCTAAGTAACTGGTACTATTAGAAATAAAAAAATGATTGATCATTTATATTCTAAGGATATGTATGAACTCATCACTGGTTAGAAACCGACAGAGGTGACTAATAAAAAATAGAATAAGTTTGATAAGAAGGCTATGGCCTATTTGAGATGATGGGTAGATGAAGTTGTGTATTATCATGTTTCTGAATTAACATCCTCGAAAGCTATGTGTAATAAACTCCAAAAAGTTTATGAAAGGAATATTGCTGGAACAAAACCCTTTTGATAAGGAAATTAGTGAACTTGAGTAAAGATGGAACTCATATGAGTGAGCATTCCAATGAGATGAAAAGCATTATCACTCAACTTGCCAGGATGACGACGACTTTAGATGAGGAATGACAAGATATCCTGCTCCTCAACACATTGCCAGAAAGATAAGAAACATTGGTGATCTCTTTGATCATTGCTGCTCGAGATGGAAAACTCACAACATACATGGTAATAAGTAGTTTACTGAATGAGGAGGTAAAAAGAAAATCTCTATCAACTTAAGGGTCTCATGCATTAGTGTCCAAAGAGGCAAGAGCTAGTGTAAAACCCGTGACTTGAGTCAGGGTTTTATTACATCGAACCAGTCGGTTCAACCGCCAGTTCGAGTCGAGTCAGTTCATAGACCGCACGTTGAGTCGAGACTAGCGTAAGTTATGAGCGATGAGAGTCACGTATACCTGAATATATAATGATAACGACTATGAGATGGAAGTGTCAGCCTGGACGGGGGAGCAATGAGGTCTTTCGCACACACACATGTATTCAGTGACTGAATGTTTAATATTCTGTTTATACTTTTATTATATTTGAACTGATGTGAGGTAATGAAAAGCATGACGGTATGATTGAATGCTAAGATATAATGACATGATGTGAAACATGAATAGATGCACAGGTGGGCTGAGACCCAAGTTTTCAGAATGAGTTACAGTAGATCAGATGGTGTGAATAAAGATGTTGATATATACATATTTGTATATTTGTATTTATATTATTCGGGCAGGGTGGCCCTAACTGCACTTTAAGGGGAGACTCTGTCCGTCTTAATTTAGAATTTTATTTAAATTTATTGAAATCGTGGTTTCGTATGAATTGAGTGTCAAGTCATCCATGTAGTATCCTACTAGGGTTTTATACATTCATGTATGTATGATAAGTCGTATCTTTATCTTAAGACACCGAGATTAGATCCATATGAGTTGGGTTCGGGTTAACCGACCTAACCATGACCTGTAACATGTTGTTTTGGTTCACGAGCGTGAACCGGATTTTGGGTGTTACAGTTTGATGATAAAGGATTTGATTTACAATTTATACAAGGTATGTGGAAACTTGGGAAATACTCTCTTGTTGTTGCTAAAGGGAAGAAATATTGTAGTTTAGGGGAGGTTAATATTTCCTCACTGGATTCCCCTACAGATTTATGGCACCATCGATTGGGACACATGAATGAGAAGGGATTAGAGACATTGAAGAAACTAAATTTCCTTCTCAAGGACAAGGATATCACAATTAGTCCTTGTGAGGATTGTTTGGTGGGGAAACAACGTATGATATCTTTTTCAAACACAAATACAAGAAAATCAGAAGTTCTTGAGTTGGTACATACTGATGTGCGTGGGCCTATGGAGGTAAAATCTCTTGGCGGTTATATTTATTTTATCACTTTTACTAATGATACTTCTAGGAAGGTGTGGGCTTATGACATGAAAAATAAAGTGATGTTTTTTGTATCTTTAAGAATTTTCTTATATTAATTGAAAGAGAAACCGGTAAGTTCTTAAAATGCCTTAGAAGTAATAATGGTGGTGAATATTATTATGTTGAATTTGATGAATATTGTAGCAAACATGAGATTAGGTATGAGAAGATAGTTCCTTATACTCCTCAACATAATGGAATGGCTGAAAAAATGAACATGACCATCGCTGAGAGGATTAGAAGTATGTTGTCACACAACAATAATAACACTTCACGTTCTTCCTAAATTTAAACCTTCCTCAACTCTTGTTCCTTCTGTTTGTGTCCTTATTTTTTTATCTACCTCTTGCCTCTTTTGACACTGATGCATGAAACCCTTAAGTTGGTAGAGATTTTCTTTTCACCTCCCCATTCAGTAAATTGCTTATTATCATGTCCATTGTGAGTTTTCCATCTCGAACAACATTGATCAAAGAGATCACCAATGTTTTTCCGCTCTCTAGCAATGTGTTGAGGAGTAAGATAGCTTGTCATTTCTCATTTAAAGTCATTTTTATCCTGACAAGTTGAGTAATAATGCTCTTTATCTCATTGGGATGCTCACTCATATCAATTCCATCCTTATATCTTAAGTTCACTAATTTTCTTATCAAAAGGGTTTTGTTCCAGCAGTATTCCTTTCATAAACTTCTTGGAGTTTATCCCATATAGCTTTCGAGGATGTTAATTCAGAAATATGATAATACATAACTTCATCTACCCATTGTCTCAAGCATGTCATAGCTTTTTTATCCAACTTATTCTATAGTCTTTATTAGTCACTTCTGTTAATTTCTGGCCAGTGATAATAAGTTCATATATATCCTTGGAATATAAATGATCATTTATTTTTCATTTTCAATAGTACTAGTTACTCGGCCCTTTAAGAGATTTCTTAACATAGTTCTCATCGGTCATTTTGTTAAAATATAAATCACAAACACGTCAACTAGGCTTTTAGAAATTTCATCGAACACCTAGCGGGCATAAAATATCAACAGCCAAAATTTGTAACAACCAACCAATCAATGAAGTAGCCAGGATACCACTTGTTGGGATTAATCAAACAATCTAAATCCTCATTTCAACACATTATTGATGAGAAGTACAAATTAAAATAAACAGATGAAAAAGAAATACCAACCAATTGGACAACACAAATTTTATGTGAAAAATCTTAAATTTAGGAAAAATTACAAGGAAAAGGGCGGATCAAATTCACTATATCACAACTTGATATACAAAATATCCACATGAGAACAAATTTTCCAATTCCAATTTATTATACTTTCTATAAATTTGGTATTAACCATAAAAAAAGAAACTAAAGAATTATAGATTAAGAACTTGAATAAGTTATCATTGACAATTGTAAGTAAATCTCAACAAAATATTCACATTTTTTCAATTCATATAATTTTCTTTTCTCCCATCACGACCACTTTTTCTCCGAAACCAAAACCAAAATTAAAGAAAAAAAGCTTCTGACGTGCTTTTATTTCATTCACACGAAGCAAATTTACAAAATCTTTGAAATAAGTTTTATGGCGTGACCCTAGAATCCAGATTGAGTGAACTACTCTACTGGCAATGCAACAACCTTTGAAATAAGTTTCTAAATTGATTTTGCTCTGTATGTTGATGAAAAATTATGACGCTTTTTCCCTACTAGTGCATATGTTTGGTTAGTTTATAGTACACAGTTACCTACATCGCATTTATATGACATTTCACAGGCCAAAATTACAGATTGGTATAGCACCACAGACTGCACATTTAACCATTATACCAATCGAACTTGACCAACAAATCGGTGAGTTACACAAATAATAGATGTCAGCTGGTGGATGACAAATTGTTAGGGTTAGAAGATTTCGTTGCTTGCGAGGCTTTTAAAAAATAAAACACAAAATGTGTGACTGAAGAAAATGCGCACTTTCTTACACATTAACATGATATGATTATATAGCGGAAAACCGAAAAAGTGCTGCTAGAAAAAAAAATTATATCGGAAAATTGGCCAGGCGCCGAAAATGGGATTCAAAAATTCCCCTTGTCCTCTATAAAATTCAATAAAAACTTCAAAATTGAAGACTTCCGATCATGGTGATCCTGTTGTGTCCCTTTCATGTCAATAACACCTTTCATTACACGAGTATACAGTCTCTCAAGCTGAGGTACACCATTTCCTTCTGTGCGCTCCAGCAGGCCCTGTTTTATACCCTCTAACTGACTTGACGGTACTAAATCTTCATCTCCCACAGCAGCCTCCTCCAGATCCCAATCTCTACAAACATCTTCCGAAGCCTCAGCAACCTTTTCAATGCCGTTTGCCAAAGCTGCTGAATCACAGCCGAGGTCCAGACTTGCCGATGCTGAATTACATGGCTCCAGCTCCACTGGCAAAGCTTTATCTTCTAAAGTGGAGGCTTCTGGTGCAACACCTGCAAAATTTCAATTCTATTCATAATTTAGGACGCAGCATGAACGGATTTTGCACAACGAATGCAAAGCGTAAGATGTGAATTCCCAAAAAAGCAGCAGCACAAGGACACGCCAGACTACACCCTCAAAATGGCCATATGCAAACAGTGCACCGCCCATAAAGAAGAAGCGGGATTCACAATCTATAATTTTGAAAAAAGTGATCCTTATATCTTACTATTAAAATGAATAGCGATAACTGAAAGCCTTACCTGCATCCTCCATGTCTATATTTTTCTTTGTTCGCTTCAAAGCTTCATAACTTTGGCATAAGTTAACTTCGGACTGGACATGGCAAAGTCTAGCACTCATTCGTGTCGTCGTACCTGTTTGTGGCAAAACAGGTGTTGTAGGAAGAGCCAAGCTTGCAATGTCATCAGGCAAACGCACAGGACCTCCTTGCGTATCAATCTTGTCACAGAGTGTGACAAGTGCTGGGTCCATCTGTGAAAGCATTCCATGAACCTACAAAGGCAAGTAGGTTGATGATTCACCTTTGAAAAATGTAGCATCAGGTGCAACTGAAGATAAATGGTCAAACATACAGCATCCCGAAGTTCATGAGCTCTACTAACAATCCTTGAACCATTGTAGTCATCTCCATTATAAGCCTATATAAGATAAGACAAAGCACCCAATGCCAAATGATTACATATGCAACTAGTGATCATTTATTTTAAAAATATTACAAGTATTGAATAAGACCAAGAAAAAAAAATCAAAAGCATCAAAGTCAGACAATCGAGAAGTTGGTGGTCTTTGAAGTTTGATGCCGCCACAATTTGATGAGTGTTTCAATAAAAAATCTGAAAATACCTTGGCATTAGACACGATGAGGTCAATATCCTGAACAAAAGTTGAGCATGTCACATAGGTCCCAGTATCTACGCGCTGTAGCATAGTTGCCATATCCATAGGTTTCTGAACAATGGTATGATAATTTGGTGCTTCTTCATCCATGACAGGATAGTGAAATGCAGTAAAGCGTTTATCATATAAGATTCTGGACAAAGAGAGGAAAGAATATGATTTACCATGTGTTTTACACGGTAAACTTACACATATACAAATATGCAATCTACAAAGTGAACAAGCTTCATCTCACCAGTCAATAGTTAAACAAAACGACAGAAGCCAAAAAACTCATTCTATTTCATTTGAAAAAACACCAACTGATGGAAAAATAAGCAAAAGCTCATAAATTTGTTTAGAATATCTAAATATTTAAAAGTGACAAATAACAATATGCAATGAAGCATAAGCAAATGTAGTTAAGAATTAGCAAGAACAATTAAAAGAACAAAAGAGCAGATTTATATCAAAAAAACAACTCACCTGTTGCACACATCCCGAAGACACATTCTAAGACGGCGGAGAGCATGCTGCTCAGCTTCTGCCTTGACCTTCAGTTCAGAAAATTTTGGACCAGTCGTAGCCTTTGGTGCCTTGGGAAGTTCGGAAAGTGATTTGGCCTCTTTGGATTTACTTTTTACATTATTGGATGAAACAGAAAAGGCAGCTTGAAAAAGTCTTTCAATAAGCCTTGACCTATCTTCTCTAGTTGGCTTCATCATTTCATATCTGGAAAAAATGAACTGAAATGTCTTAGAAATAAGTTCTGAGTATATTGACTGAACAATTTTATTAGACTTCTACTCCACAAGAAATAATTTAAATATATAAGCTTCCAACTTCTCAAAAAGGTTTCCATGATAGTTACCAGTACACAGCAAAAACAAATATATCCAACGACTTCTCAAATAACATAAAGAAACCTGATCAAGAGAAGTACATATCAAGTTCATGCTTTTAATTAATGAGTACATACACATTGTGTTGCGAGAATACACAAGAAGCTTCTTGCTCC
This sequence comes from Piper longum, assembly GCA_032619315.1. NCBI lineage: Eukaryota > Viridiplantae > Streptophyta > Magnoliopsida > Piperales > Piperaceae > Piper > Piper longum. Next base: position 5,173 of record JAVDBV010048376.1, on the reverse strand, counting down.
AGATCACTAAGTGCCATTGTCGATGTTCCAAGCAAGAGAATGGGAGAGTTTGAAGGTATATCATCAAGAAGGCTGAGGAAAACGGCTTTAAGCTGTTCATGAGCCTGTCATTATACACATTCATCATGAAAAATATTGTCAGAGATCAATGTCTTCCTTTAACAATGAAAGCTCCATGCAGTTCAAATATTAGCACACTATACTGAACTCGTCACGGAAAAATATAAATTCCCTCAATAGCATCAAACTATAAAAGTTCAAAATCAACAATTTACCAAAAAAAAAAACTTTTTACTTGAAACAACGGAAGCATACATTACTGCTCCTTATCAAAAGACCAACCAATAGTCTACAAATGTAGCTGCCATTTTTTAAATTAAATATTTCTTCACCAGGTTGAGATGTTTTACAAACAGCTATGCTCTCAGTTTGCTAAACTCAACAAAAATATAATAATTAACGGTTCAAGAGTGGCTACATGCTGAAAATGAGTCATACTTACAGTTTCCCACCACAGCTGAATTTGTGGTAAATATAGAATTGAAGGAACAGTTCTTCTTGCTTCACAAAATATGTGCACCAATGCTTCTTCTGGTGCCTTTGCACTTGGATCCGAAAGAAGAGATGGCAATCCAAGGGAAAAAACAGGAAATTTTTCCAGTTCATGCAAAACAGCCGGTCCCATATGATCCTGTAAAACTAAAGCAGTAAGTAGAATTCAGACTGAATGCCTTTATTTCTAACCAAAGAGTCAAAGTAACCAGCTTGAGGTATTTTACCAAACCGACTCCTTCAGCACCAGATATCAGAAGTCGAGGCCTGTAGACAAGAGAAACTGCAGAGCCATATGTCAATGGAGTCATTTTCATGCCATCAGAAGCACCAAGAAAAGGAAAGATTTCAGATATAACATCCAAAACTTTTTTAAGGTGCCTCTCAAGACAAGGAGCAACAACAGATGATAATGGCCTTGAATGCACAATAGATCCTCTATGAGCAGCTGGAGTAATAGTTGACGTGGCATCAACAAAATGGTACAGCTCAACCTTAACAGAGTCGACATCTATGATAAACTTATCATCACTGGTGTAAACTTGAGGATATTTCTCACGAAAAGCTCGAATTGCTGCTTCAGTACAAAGAGCTTTTAGGTCAGCCCCACAATATCCAACACATGTAGCTGCCAATTCCGCTTTCAACTCTTTTGATGGAGGTTCCTTCCATTTCCTTGTGTGAATGTCCAAAATATCTGCTCGAACATCACACCCAGGTAAAGGAAAAATGAATTCACGGTCAAATCTACCAGGTCTACGAAGAGCACCATCAATAGCATCAATCCTATTTGTGGCCCCAATCAAAACAACCTGTCCTCTTGAATCAAGACCATCCATTAAAGCAAGTAAAGTAGAGACAATGGAGTTGTGAATCTGCTCCTGCTTACTAGACCTAACAGGTGCAAGACCATCTATTTCGTCAAAGAAAATTATTGATGGTTGGTTCCGTTGAGCTTCTTCAAAAAGCAATTTCAGCTGTCTTTCTGCCTCACCGACCCATTTACTCAGGACATCAGCCCCTTTACGCATGTAAAAGCTAACTTTCTGACCAGCTTTTGATGCAGCACAAGCCAATGCCCTAGCAATAAGGGTCTTTCCTGTGCCAGGAGGACCACATAATAAAACTCCCCTTGGTGGAGTAATGTGATATTTTGCAAAGAAATCTGGGTACAGTAGAGGGAAAAAAACCATCTCCTTCAAAGCATCTATATATACAGAAAGCCCTCCAATATCTTCAAAACTCACACTTTCATCAACCTGTACCGGCTGAATATCTGCGCCTCCTTTTGAACTTGGTCCGGCAGTTTGAACACCAGTAATCAAAGCACCCAGAGAATCTCCTTGGTGACTCCAACCAGATGCAGCAATATTCAACCCCCAATTTGATGTCCCATGCATGTCAAAGCCACCAAAAGGCCATGGTGGTCCACCTCTATTCCCAGCTCGTCCCCAGGAGGGTCCAGGACCTTGATCTAACTCATCTACTAAAAGGGAGTCATCAGAGTCATATGCTCTAGATAACCGATGACGTTTATGTGCCCGAGAGCTACCCTTCCTCATATCCCGATTATTCTTGGTGCCCATACCTTGGTGAAGCACCCTTCCAAGAGATTGCTGGCTACGTTTTCCTTCTTTCTCGGAGGAAAATTTTCGTACTTCTGATCGATCCCGAAGATCATATCGCCGCCTACCTTCCTGTTCTTCCTCTTCTCCATCTTCATCATCCACCTCATCTTCTCCATCTCCACCCTCTTCCTCATCCTCTCCTTCAGCCTCAGCTTCCCCTTCATCTATGTCTTCTACTTCATCTCCATTCTCAGTTTCATCTTGGCCAGTCTCTTCATCAGAAGTGGCTTCTGAGTCAATTAATTCTTTCAACAACTCCCGCTGATCCTCTGTTCTTGTTCGTCGAGGCCTAAGACCTTCACGGCGAGAAGTAGGCATGTGATTTTGTAGCTTTTTTTTACGTAATGATAACACCTCATCATCCTGACTGGCACCATGGTCATGCTTGGTCTTCGGCTTGGGACCAGGAGGTCTGGGACCATGGTAGCGAACAGGCCTCTACATTAATATTTCAAACCTATTAGTAGCAAAAACATAACTGACATTCATGTCAAATAATGACATGCCATTACTTAATCACTTAAAAACATAAATCTATCATATATACCATTATATCACCACCCAAATCAGAACTATCAGTGCCATAATCCTCCAAATTGAAAGCAATCTTCCTTTTCCTGGTAGAACGGCGAAGGTTTGTTGCAACTGACTGCATTCAGAAAGACAAGAAAATCATGCAAAAGCTGATTTCAAATATAGCAAATATAGAGATAACAATTACATTTAACAATGAAACAAATACATGCGATCAAAACCACAGGAAAAAACATGGCATAAAAGAGAGAGGGAGGAAATACTAAATAATTAATCGTGAACCATGTAAGTCAAAAAAAAAAAAAGATAAGAAAAAGAAGTAACAATTTTGTCTTTTCATAAAAAAAACATACAAGCGTACGAACAGCAACTATACTCCTAATTGAAAGAGGTAAACATTCCCCATCAAATAGGTCATGGTCTACTAATTTAGGATTCCATAGATTGTAGCACCTTTTTGACAAAGACTGGAGAGTGTTAATCTTCTGTATGCACATAACCATTTTAATAATTAGCCAAGAGCAGAAGCAATGAGCAGCCTCAAATTACCTTGAAATTATTTTCAAAGAATCTCAGCAAAGGCATATTTTCTCTCACTGTTTTAATGGCGACATGACCAAAACATAAAACAAAGACAATGTAACTTCATTGTCCATTGAAATTGTAGCTAATTATATCTCACAGTTGCCAGGGTACGAGCAAAGTCATCATGTAAGTGAACCTGTAACTAAATACAAAGGTCTTAGTTCAAGTATTTATGACAGCACTTCAACTATTTTTCTAATATAACCTCCTTTAATTGATTTCTTACGAAATACTTCCAACAAATTTGCATTTACAAAAACAATAACTCATATTTTGTATGGCCTACTTCTTTCTTAAACACCAGTTCATTGACAATTTCATTCAGCAATTATCTTACAATTTTTACTAGAAAATTGCATGAAAGAAAAGAATCTCAACCTATATCAGCTTCCATTCTTCCATGGCTCAATGCTTCCTACGTTTGAGAAAGTTCTTATGCATGAAGTTCAACTGTTTAATTTCCCTAGAAAACATTTAAGCTTACAAAAACATATAGCCAGAGTAGACATGCAATATGTCCAATACATATGACAAAAGAAACACAAATTATCCTTCAGAATTAATACATAATAGAAGAAGAACATACATTTGAAGCAGTACTTCTTACAGAAAGGTGGCCAGGATGCAGCAATTTGGCAATCTGAGATGCAGCAGTATGCTTCTTAGACTTCCCTTTCTTCCGTACAGGCTGGTAATACAGGTAGGATCGGCTGAGGACAGTTGGCCTCCGTCGAACTCTGTCACTTGTTCGCAGAGGCCTGTTTGTAGAGCCATCTGCACCAGCCCCATGCTTTGAATCCATGATGAACGTTACTAGCGCAGATCCTCGGTCATCCTGATTGTTTGGTTGTCAAAAATCCTATTAGGTATCTAGGATCATCAAAATCTAGCTTTTAGGGCTACATGATAAATACATTAACTCGCATGTACATCAATCAATTTACAAAATCAGACACATGTACATCACACATAAGTAATATGCTGTCAAAAAAAAAAAAACAGGTCATTAACTTCAACTGAAGATTCTAAAAACCAAGTTCAACCTCCCATTGGATTAAATTAGCAAGTATATAACATAAAAACATCTTTGATCAACCGCAGAAAATAAATAGACAACCTGGGACATCTAAGCATGTTTCACACTTGTGGCAGTGTAGTATGCAGACATAAGACGAAAGATTCATTTCAAAAAATTCACAATAGTAGCTGTGTCATCAGTACATGCCAAGCCCACGAAGTATAACCCAGGAGGTCATCCAACATTTTATGGAAATCACATGCAACAACAAGTACATCACTCCCTCCAAAACCACTCAAACTAAATCAATTTCCCACATAAAAGAAGTTAAAACCAATGATAAACAACATAAAGCACTCACCGCCGAACAGGAACACAGACAGCGCACCCACGAAAAGCCCAACAGTCAATCGAATCAATCGGCGGCGCGTCTCAACGCATTACCACGCCACCCTCCACCCCCGGTACATCAGACTCCCCAACACGGCAACTGCAGCACGCCGCAACCCTAACTCAAACATCATTCTACGCGAACAACACAACCAGCCACCCCAAACAAGAAAAGCACACCCACGATCCCACCATACCAAAACTGAGACAAGAAAAACAGAGCATTCAACAATCAATCCCACCCACTGTTGGATTACAAAACCCTCCTCTCCAGCGATCCCCCAACACATCCCACAAGCACCTGGCCGATTTCGGCCCTAGAAAAGACGGGGGAATCGGCTTTTTACAGAGGAAACGAGGCGAGGGAGAAGGAAGCAAACCTAGAATCGCCATGGTGTGGGCGGAGGGGAGTAGAGAAGCGCCGGGTGAGGGGGGAGGCGTGCGTCAAAGGCGGGGAGGGCGAAGA